>JAEHOM010000086.1:0-18166 GCA_016433075.1 Hoplolaimus columbus | reverse complement strand
GTCGCCAGCATGTTCGAGGCATTCCAGGGCGAGTTCACCTTCATCAACTGCCTCTCCATCCTGGCCTTCATCACCACCGTGGGCCTGTTCTTCTGCGGAATGTAAAATTTTGCGTATTTAAACAATTTATATTTGATGGACCATTTTTCCCGCTTTTAGCCCAATTTGTCGCCAAATTTGGAAGCGTCGGGACACGGCGGAAATCAGTGGTGCACCATTTCTTATGGGCGTACTGGGCGGCACTTGCTGGTGCGTATACGGATGGCTGAAAAAGGACCACACTGTGATGTACGTGACCGGAGCACAGGTCTGAATTCTGAAAACCCTGAATTTCACTCCAAAACTCACAACCACTTTTTGGCTTCAGATCGTGCTCTACACAACCTACACCATTTTCTACTGGTTCATGTCCAAAAAGAAGCTGTGGATCACAGTCAAGATTGGCGCATTGATTGCGATCTGCCTGTCGCTGGTCGCACTCGTCCATTTCTTTGGCCACAAAGTGTTCCACCCACTGGGCTTCATCTGCATGACATTGAACACAATGGACTTTGCTGCTCCACTGGCCGGACTGGTCCGGTTTTTTGGAAGATTTAATAAGACCGAAAATATTTGTTCAGAGAGTGGTGATTCGACGCGGGGCCACATCCACTCTGCCCCTTCCGCTCTGTATTGCCAACTTCATGGTCTCGTCCGAATGGTTTCTGTACGGGCTGCTCGTCTGGGACTTCTACCTAATTGTAAGTGTGGCTTGAAAATTGGGAACTCAAAAAATAAATTCAAAAAATGTTATTGTCACAGACCCCGAACGGTATCGGCAGTTTTTTGGCATTCGCGCAGCTCATCCTGTTCGTTGTGTTGCCCCGTAAGCCGATGCAACGCGCACCCTTCCTGCGACTCTACGACTGGTTTCGCAGCTGTTGCATCTGCTGCTGCGACAGCTCGTTGGACTTAGAGTCGGCTGCCGGTAAATGGCCAAAGGGTGCATGAAAACATACATAGCAATGTATTTCTTCAGTTGTGCCAGACGAGAAAAAGGACCCGATCACCATTGGAATTCAGCGGATGTCCAGCCGAATGAGCAACAAGCACCGTTGGTCCAACCGAGTGATTACCAACGTGGTGGGCGAGGTCGAAAACGTCATCCACAAAGTGCACGGGGACCCGTAAGAATTAAACAGAAAAAGCAAAGGTTTCAGGACGAAAATCTCAGATTTGGCTACAAACTGAACAAGGAGGACGACGGAAGTACGGACAGTGGGACACTTACGCCAATTGACGAGAAGCCTCCGGCAGTGGCGGTTAATTCAGAGACGCAAACCCAGGCAATGGCCGCCGCACTTGCCGAGGCTGATCCGCAAGCGGAAGCGGCGGAGCCGCAATTGAACGTGTTCGAGCAGAGTGCACGCTCCATCGGAGCACGCATCAGCGAACTGGTTGCTCAGCGCGGACGCGTCGTCTTCGCACTATCGCACGGGAGCACAAAGGCGATGGAGGAGGACCAGGAACAGCTGGAGATGGACGCAGAGGACGATGAAGCGGACATGCAATCTGAACGAGGAAATGAAGAGAATGAGGAAGCAGCGCATGTAGCCAACAATGAGCCCAGCGGCAAGGGACCAGGAGGGGAACTCGTCTTTCCCTTGGTAAAAAGCAAAATTAATTTCAAAAAAAGGCTGATTCACAGTTCACACTGACTCCAGCAGTACCACAAAAGAAAGCTGGAATCGCATCCATTAGTAGGATGCCAAGTTCGAATCGGAAGGCCCCCAAATTTCTTAAATGATTTTAGTTTTTTTTTTTTTTTGCAACATGAATGTAGTGAAAATTTGATTGAGCTTTGTTTTAATGTGGAATTTCAGACTGTCAAGGATGCAGAGCAGCTGCTTCGGTTGAGCCAACGGCTGTCGGGACGTAGAAAGTTGCAGAAGAACAAGAAACGGGCTGCATCTGGATTCGGTTGCTCCTTGCAAACAGGCCACTTCCGTGCCCTGAGGCGCCATCATCCGCAGCTACAACTTAACGGTAAAATGTTCAATTGGGAAGAAAAGTGCATTCTGACTGCTGTTGTTTGCAGAGTCTGTCCAGCAACAGGGAGGACTGGCCTGCATTGAGGAGGACCATCGGCAGAACATCAAACGGGCCAAAAGCGCACCGGACATCTTCGACGTGGAGGGCGGCGTGGAGTTCGCAAAGTCGATGAGTTAATGTGGCCAACCAACGGGGAGGATGATCACCACAACAACAACTATTTGGCGATGGCGGGATTCTTTTTTTCATTTTTGACGAGATACGGGACTATGCTCGGTTCCGATTTTTGCTGATGATCCAACGACACGCGGGCTCCTCCGCCAGCGAGCTCTTTTTCTCAATGGATTTCTGACTTTTCCTATCTCATTCCAACTGCCCCATTTCACACTTATATTTTGGGGCATCAAATGTTTGTCCTCCATCAATTTATTTTTTTTTATTTTCACCAATGTTTCATGCTTCTACTTGTCCCCTCGCACTCATGCATTGCATACATATTCATTTTCCCTTTTATTTTTTGCTATTTTGTTCGCTTCTCCAGCTCACCAACATATGTAATGACTCGCCGTTTTCATTACGGTTTAATGTGCGCTCTTTTTGAAATTTGATTTTCACACCGAACAGTGAGTTTTTTTTTCAAATTTATTACTTAAACTCAATTACTTTTTATGGCACACGCACACTTTTCTCTTGCTTATTTTGCATAATTTATTTTTCATTGGCACTTTGTATCCCATCGCACTGAAATTTGTCCTGACTCCTGAAATTTGTTCAGAATGTTTTCAAAAGGACAAAGGATCTGTCTTCATCCTGATGATCTTTTTTTCTTATGTTATTCATTTTATTTTTCCTTTAAAAGACAATTTTCACTGTGAAAACAAAAGAATTGGTCGAATTTATTTTGTCCGAAATTTTTCTATTACATTGGTTGGTATTTCACAACAACCCAAATGTTAATAATAATTTGGTAACAGAATTTAAAACTAATGCAAGATGACGTGAAAGGTTGTAAGAGAATAATTGCAAAAAAGGCCAAAATATTTAATTGTTACCAGAAAAAAGAAAAAGGTCAAAAAGGGTAAAATAGTCGTAAAAAATTGCAAAAATTATTATTCTAAGTTAGTTCCAAATAAGTAATTTTGTTATTTAATACAGCAAAAAGCTTGCAATGGCGTGAAAATTTTACTTTCAAGGAATAATAATTAATTTTTGCAATGGAAAAATGAATGGTTAATAAAATACTTTTTTGTAAAAATATACCATTTTTATAATTTTATCAAATTTTCAACCGATTCAAAAAGCCAATTTCTAATTTTTTCCCCTTTATAAAATAGCCAAAATCAATATCTAAATCGAGAAAAGCCCAAAATTACATACCCAAAATTGCGAATATAATTGAAATACAAGAATTTGCTTCTGAGAGAACTAAAGTTTAGAATTCACTTTTTGCATATTGTTTACTCACAGGTTCTAAACAGTAATAATAAACATAATAAATATATAAAATAAATAAATAAATAAAACTAACAAAAAGTCGACAACATCTGCTATAAATGGCTTCTACCAAACGGCAACAATTGGAGAATTCCGCTCTTTTGGTCATCGACATGCAGGTGTTTGCTTGTTTGCCCGTTCCCTTTTCCCTAAAAGCGTTTTTTTTTTATTTTGCAATAGGAACACTTTCGCGATATTGGTGCCCCAATCTTGCCAGAACTGAGTGCCACAATAAAAGCTTGTCGATCTGCCAATATCCCAATTTTCTTTACTCAACATGGACACCAACAAGTCGAACTGGATTCCGGCGTACTAGGTATATTTATAATTTTATTGCTTTAAATTTATACCAAAAAATGTGTTATTTTTAGCTAATGTGTCAAAATTGGAATAATTCTTGTATTTAAATACATAGCAATTTATCAATAAAACAAAACCTCATATCAGAAAGGCGGCCGAAAAATTCCAGAATGTCAATTTTTGACATGCTTTTTTTAGACAAGTTTGTTGTTCCTTTGTTTTTTGTCGAATTTTATGAGAAGCTGTTTATGCTCATGATCATGACTATTTTCTCGATTTTAATATGTTCAATAAATTTGTTTACCTTTATGCGAGCATTGGGGCCAAGGAGCAATGATCAAGTACGGCAGCGAGGCCTGGAAACTTTTGCCGGAATTGGATGCCAAAGACAGCGATTATAAAATCGTTGAGAAACGACGTTACGACGCTTTCTATGGAACCATACTGAATGATTTGCTCAGACGACTAAAGGTTATGAAAAGAAGTCAAAAGCCAAAACAGGATATTTAGCAAAAAAAAATAGCAAGCTGTTTTTTTTTTGTTAACTCTTGTTTGGTCTGGAGTATCCATTTAACATGTCAAATTCATTTTTGAAATTTTTTGTAAAACAAGCGGTTTTTCAGATAGTAAACCAAAAATGTCAAATAGACTGATGCTACGTGCAAAAAACAGAAAAAATTTTCCGTGTCTTACACTTACAGGTCAGCACTGTGATTATCGCAGGTGTAATGACCAACCTGTGCTGTGAGACCACTGCTCGCTCCGCGTTCTGCCACGACTACCGCGTGTTTTTCTTGTCCGATGGCTGCGCCACATGTAATCCGCAATACCATGAGGCAACCTTGCTCAACATCGGTTACGGGTTCGGCACAATTCTAACATGTCGAGCGTTACGCAACGAACTAATGTGAAGTGACTGCAAATGACAATGAGAATGACATGGGATATGATAGATAATTGCTTATGCAAATTTGTCGAATCGAAGTCAAAGAACGGCTTATTAGAGAAGTGGAAATCCCTCTAAAATGGATTGATGAAATTTTGTATGTGAACATTCTGGATTTCCCTCCCATCCACTGTAAATCTTTTCCATTTATTTGGTTGATGTCAAAATATCATTCAAATTTGAATTATCATTTCATTAAAAAAACATTGCAAATAAACATAAGATTAATGGAGGGAAGTTTCGATTAAAAATTATTGTTTCGATGATTTTATTGTGTCCAAAAATCCAACCCAAAGCAAATTTATTTATCGACCTTCATAAACATTACGTTTTTGCTTGACCTCTTTTCCTAACTTCATTTCAAATGTGCAGGTTTTCTATACAATAGACTTTAATGAATATTAAAGTAAAATATGCCAACAACTCATCAAATGGATTGTTACTTTTTTAATCATTACTTTGCACATAAAACAAAGTCATCTAAAGAAAAGGCAGATACAACTTGATTCAGCAGTTGACAGATTGATCGATCGATGGATTGACCGTCATGACTTGGATCAGCTACCGATCGGATCATGCCGTATATTGTCCTGGATAAGCATCCAAACGATTCTTACGCGCCAAGAACCTCATCTTTCGCTCTTTGTCTTCCTTCATTATGGCACTGGTCGCCTCGGCAGCTAGCTGATTTCTTTGCATGTACGGTTTCAGGTAGTAGCGCGTGTTCCGAATGATCTTCATCATACCCTCACGCTCCATTAACCTGAAAGAAATCTAATTGGGAAAAAAACCAAATATGCAACTATGTGATTTTTAGCCAAAACTTTTAGTCTCAAAAATCAGAAATTAGACGTATTATCGGCATTCACAAGCCAGCCCTAATCCAAGAACTGCCTGGCTATAGAACAGAAAGGCTGGTTTTGAGTTTCAAGGTACATTCACGATCGGAACTGTTTATGGTGAAAATCAGGGCTCTACTTACAAAACGCCCCCCCCCCCATCAATTTTATAGGGCAGAGCCTTAAAATCAGTCGTTTTATAGGTAATCGACCATGCTGATTACGATTTTGATATCTGTTTTCATACATTTCCGCTTTTTACGGACAGGACATTTTCGTATCCGCTTTTTACGCTCAGGACATTTCCGTACCCGCTTTTTACGGACACGACATTTCTGCATCTGGTTTTTACGATAGGACATTTGCGTGTACGCTTTTACGGACAGGACATTTTAGTATCCGTCTTATATGGACAGGACATTACGTAAAATGTTCGTTAAAAAGCGTTCCGTAAAAATGGATACGGTTCAAGAATGTCGGCATAAAACGTGTACAACAATGAAAATGGATGTCGAAAATGAAATCTGCTTGGTCGATTACCTATAAAACGACTGATTTTAAGGCTCTGCACTATAAAATTGATGGGAGGGGGGGGGGCGTTTTGTAAGTAGAGCCAAAATCAGCTAGACAGAAAGATAAATGAAAAACAATTCAAACTTCAAAACAAAAAATGAACCTCACTTATTAAACGCTTTAATGATGTGGTATTTAGGACATGAATGCAACTTCAAATGCTGAACAAATTTTTTTGGGAGCATTGGAAAAGGAATTTGAAAGTTGCAATATTTTTGCAACTTTTCAAATCAGTTTGCATTTAGTTTTTCGCCCAAGAATGGTTAATTTCTTGTTTTTGCTTTTTTGAGCAAACTTTCATCGGTTCTTGGTCCTTAGTTTTCTTTTGAAAAATGGTAGATGCCCTTCTCCTTGAAATATTATCTATTCGTACAGACTCGATCTAACTTCTGGTTCATTTTCAGAGGGTGGTACTATGCAATATATAAAAAAGTTCAAAAAGGGGCGATGTAAAAAAGCTGAAAACTCGAAATGGCAATAAAAAATGGATCAAAAAAGAAATGTAAAAAAGGCTCATATTGAAAAAATATTAAATATGAAAAAAAAATGAAAAAATATATGAAAAACAATAAAAATAAAAAAAATTGTCAAATAAATATTACCAATTATTAACTTCCAAGTTCCAAGAATTGATATCAGTGTAATGGTGATTTTAATCAACACCTTTTTGGAACATTTTTGCTTTAAACATGTTTATGCCTTCTAATGACGTTTAAGTGTTTTTGGGCCTGCCAAAAATTTTCAAAAAATTTTCGAAAAAAAATTAAAACCAAAACACATTTTTTACGAAAAGGAAAAACAGCATTTTGTAGTAAACAATTAGGAAAATGTCTGCCCATAAATATTATCAATTTCAGGTTATGAGCCTTTTTTATATTAATCCCCCTTTTTGGGAAAAGTCGCGCAATAAAGACATGAAAAAAGTAATCAGAAATGATTCCTGTGTGACATGTTTTCCGTGAATTGTGTGATTTTTTATCCTGAATTTGTTAGTTGTATAGGGGGAGGGTGGAGCGTGAGCTGAGTGAGCGGGGAAGGTGAACATGGTATATTCCGCAGGAACTTGTAAATTAAAGTTAGGGAGAGCCTTTTTTATTTCTATAAAAAAGGAAAACACACCGGTTCAACACGCGGAAGGCTTGATCCACAGCAGCCGATTTGTTGTTGTTGTCTACATCAGTATCCCTAACCTAAACTAAACATTAAAATATAAATAAAGAAGTGAACACTGACCATTACTGTTCTACTCAGCAAATTAGGATGACGCCACCAAATTCCGTGGAAAAATTTGACTGCAAATGGCTGAGAGAGCGTTCCGCGCCATTTTCGAACCATTTTACAAAAAAAAAAACCTTAAATTTTAGATGATTGAGCGTCATACTGCCAAATTATTTTGGCGAGATCAAGTTTCAATTAAGTTAAAACAATCTGAATCGAAAGCAAATGACTATAAAAATTCAAATATACGGTATATTTAAATTCAAATCAGCCAATCAGCTTTTAGACAAATTCAAATCAACCAATCAGCTTTTTCGCTTCGAATTCGTTACGCTCATTTTTTTCATTTTATTCGATCTCACCAAAATAATTTGGCAGTACCTAGGGGAAATAAAATCTCGTTGTCTTCGCTCGCCATTTTGGCACCTCAATAAATCATTTGTGATCTCATAATTCATTTGCATTCATGTTTTCATGCATGATTCTTTCGCTTCGCTCATCTTATTTGGGGAAGGGGTGTGCCTTGCTCTGTGAATACCTCAATATACACGTGTATATATTGCACCCGTTTTTGAAAATTATCCCTTTCTGAAACGGCTATCCGTTTTTTGAACTTTGAATTGGAATTCTTTCAGTAGAAATTCAACCCTACCTTGTAATTGTAACATAATTTGGCCTCTGTCGTCTGTCCTCTATTTATCCCAGCTTAACTATTAATCTCACAACTGTTGGCCGTTCGTTATTATAACCCGAAATGTCCAAACTCCCAAATGCGCTTTTAATCGACACCCACCGACCTCACCGACCCAAACGAGTTCAATTCTCCCTCTCCCTCCTATTTTCTTAATCATTTATTTGTTCGTTGTTCCTTTCTTTGGATACCCATATGAGCCCATATCCGCCCAATCCCCTTCCGCCCAGCAGTCGATATTCTGATGAGTGATGACCGACATGTGTCGTCATCATCAACCGCAAACATTCGGTCTCGTCAATCAGTTCACATCAGCAGTGGCAGTGGCTGGTAGTGGTCATGGGTCATGGCCGATGCTCCCTGACCGACCAAGTCAAACAGTCGTCGCTGATGGCCCCATCCAAGCAGATTAGAGAGAGAGAGAGGGAGAGAGAAGAGAGATTAGGGGATGTGGGCTGCTAGGGGATTAATGGATGGATAGCCAGAGATCTGTTCCTCCCTTCCTTCCTTAACACACTTTCCACCCTCAATGGCCCTTCCTTCGTTCCGTCCCCTCCCTCCATTCCTCCTCTCATTCACCCCCAACCCCAACTGCTCGTCTGTCCCATGTCCCATCCATACCTTCAAAACCCCTTCCTCATTTCACCCTCCCTCTTCTTTCTCGACAGCTTGTCACCGCCACCGCTTTTCATTAGATGAAATTGGAATCGATATGCCCTCAGAGGGGGCCCCGTCCCAAAAGTGCCCTCACAGACTTACATCGCACTCACACAAACTCCATGCCCGAGGCAATGTGTCATCTCGAATTTCATTGTTGGCAATAGTGCAAACACATTTATTCTTCCTCGCTTATTCACCTACAATTCAGAACTCTCCAGTACATATTTTGCATTTATTAACTACTGGTCTCTGCCCATTTTAACCCATGATTTACATAAGCATTTTGGACTGTATTTTTGGGAGTTTTTCAGAATGGGAAGTGGGAATCCGTTTAAGTAAGTCTAAGTATTGACAGTTGTGAAAGTGCAAAATGAATACCGCCTGAGGGCATCATGACGAGAAGCCGCCAGCCACGCCGCAAGAGGCATGGACGGGAGAGGAACGGATGATATTTCAGCTGTTGTTCAGCAGGTTAGTGCTTTGATTGACTGACTGACTTCTCCCCCTCAGCCACCCCATCATCAATCTCAATCCTTCGATTTATTTCAGAATTTTTGACAGATCACCCCCCCCATCAGGCCCGCCAAAAGCATTAAATAAGTCACCCCTGTCTGGCTCTTTAGGATAAATGACCACCTGAAGAAACTGACTTGCTGATCCTCGTCCCTTCCCTATGATGGAGACAACGAAACGTGTATTGCTCACTGCTGGCGCCATCTGTTCATTCGGTAAAAAAGTGTGCCATTAATCCGCAGGGACGTATCCAGGATTTTGGTCTGGGGATACCCATACTGGGAGATCGGAAATCCTTGGAAAATTTTCGCCGTACCAAAGACACTGCGAAAATGTTTTATGAAACCTGCATTTCTTGACAAAAAGGCATTTTCTCGGCTAAAAAATGTATTTTTAAGGAAAAGAAAAAGGAGTTTGCCTTTTTGGCTCGGAAAATTGATGCTTTTTGAGGTTTTAGGATGTGCGGCGGTGCCGGCAGTCGCCGTCGGGGAAAATTTTACTATTAGTATTATTTTATTTTAGTATTAGTATTTTAGACCATTTCTGGTACTAAGGAAATGACCAGTTTTTAACGATTGTAAACAAAAAATTTTAAATTTTTCTCCCATGAAGGAAAATTTTTTTACCTTTTTTAGCCTTGGGGGAGGTGGGTTACGTGTCCCGCGTACCCCTGGATTCCTGGATGCATCCATGTTAACTCATTAATTAGTTCAGTTTCATCTCAAAAAACTTTTATTCTTTGGTATTTTGAAAACAAACTGGTCTTCTTTTTGCCTAATTATTAGAAACGCATAGTCTATATTCTGTAATTTGTTGTGCGAGCATGAGCTGACTGTTTTTTGTTGAAGAGAAATGAGAAGCGAAAGAAAGGCAGAACGCCAAAAGTAAAGGATTTCAACACGGAACAAACCGAAACAAAAACTAAAGGGCTTTTATAGCACACTTCCTTAATCTGTTGGCTAAAATTTAACCAATTGTGATTTTATTTGATTAATCTGCTCATATTAGTATGGAATGGTCAATTATTACTTCGGATAGTTGGTGAAAATTCGAGCTTGGCATTGTATTTCTCATAATTTTGATTTTGGCGTTATATTTAATTTTCGCCAAGGACATCTCAGAGGAGATACTCAACACATGATGATCACACAAACAATGAATTCCAGAGTAACTTAACAAGCCCAACAAAATGCGATTTATTGGAATTTGTTGAATATTTTCACATAATTTGCTTTTTCATTTTTCGTCACCATGTTCGCGCTATTCGGCCTTATCTTCTACCAGCTGTTCCGGCTCAACAGTCCACCCAATCGGCTCGACATTGAGATGTACACCGCCGAGGGAACGACTTCGGCGACAACCCATTCGGACACCTCCGTCATGCCGCACCCGCTGTCCGGTCCGTCGAAGGCCTCGAAAGCTCAGAACACTCATCGACGACAACTTCGGAAACTGTCCGAGGCGAAGAGCGACCGAGAACGGTCCACACTGTTGGTGCAAAGTGTCAACCTGAACCCGAACTCCACGTGGAGTGCGCAGCTGAACAAGCACGCGGTCGGGTAAGTTGGCATTGGCGGAGTGTCTCCTCACAGAGCAAACCATTCACGCGCCAGTTTGAAGCCGCTCAGCGAGATGCTCAACTTCTCGGCTAACTTTGACCCGCTGAACAGCACCTTCATGATGGACCCTGAACGACTGAAGCACATTGAGGAGCAGATTGTCCAGGTAATGAGTGGACGATGGTGGAGATGACCTTTTTAGTTCTGTCCAAGCAGGTGTTCAACCCGCTGTACGACCAACATTTGGACGAGATGGAAGCCCGCTTTTCGGATGCTCCGTTGCCGGACCGGTTCAACGCGGCACGTCGATGGCCGGAGTGTTCACAGTCTATTCTGCGCGTGCGCGACCAGGGCGGTTGCGGTTCATGCTGGGTACGGTATGAATGGCACTTTACAAATTAGTGCCGATTTCGTCCAAAAGTTCGGGTATAATTCAGCTGATCAGGGGCCCCACGATGTGAAAACATAATTTCCACTGATGAGTAGTGTTTGCGTGATCCATCTAAAAATGATCTGATCTGATCCAGGCTTTCAGATCAGGGTCAGCCGAAAATTTCTCATTTTTGCGAAAGTTTTGGCCAAATTTTTCAAAAACCATGTGAAATTCCTGTGAAAATCAAAAATTGTCGACTTTTCATAATTATATCACAACTATTTTTAAACTTCTTATTAATTATGTGTCAAACACGAAATGTCCGCTCTTTTTAAGGCAGTTGCCGCTGTTGCCGTAATGTCTGACCGGACGTGCATTGCCTCCGAAGGCCGGGTCACGGACAGTTTGTCGGCTCAGCAGCTGGTGGAGTGCTGCGACTACTGTGGCGGGTACCTGCTCATCTGCTGTTATACCAGGGCAATGGGAGGGGAGTCTCTGATCGCCCTTACCGCGTTTGAAAATGTAATAAAATGGAAATTATTGAAATTTTGAACAAACGATAGCGCAAAAATTAAAAATTTGTCAGAAAAATGCGAAAAATTAGTGGGAAATGCGCGAAATCCGAGCTGATTTTACCCCCTCCTTGCCCGTGTATACCTGCTGTCCTGATCGATCCGTT
Organism: Hoplolaimus columbus; assembly: GCA_016433075.1. Classification (NCBI taxonomy): domain Eukaryota; kingdom Metazoa; phylum Nematoda; class Chromadorea; order Rhabditida; family Hoplolaimidae; genus Hoplolaimus; species Hoplolaimus columbus. Next base: position 6,290 of record JAEHOM010000086.1, on the reverse strand, counting down.
GTTACCGACATTACTAAACATCGCCACAACAGGTGTACCGGTGCTCCCAACTCCTTCTTCCCGTTCCTGTACTGGTACCAGGAGGGACTGGTCTCGGACCGGTGCTGTCCGTACACGATTGCACGTGACTGCGGTTACCCATGTCCGCCCACGGAGTTTGAGCACCCACGCGGCCTTGGCAATTGCACATGTCGGAATCGATGTTCATCAGGGGATCGGCGACGACATCGAGGTGGGTTCTCAAATTTTGGGAAAATCCGCCGGTCCCGCCCCCGTTCCAGCCATGTACGTGTACAAGATTGGCAGTCTGGACGAGGATGAGCACTTCTTCCCAACTTCGCTGTTCACTCGCTTGAAGGCCAACCCGAAGCGGTTCCCTTCCGGCAGAACAGCACATGCGGTGGACTTGTTGAAGCGTGACCTTGTCGCACACGGGCCTGTGATGCTATGCTTCAGGCATGAATTTAATGGGTGGAGGAGAGGATAGATGCAAGGGAGGGGCATATTTTTGAAGAGGCGCATGTCAACCTGAACCCTCTAAGCTAACAACCAGCAATAGCAACTTGTATAAAACTGGAGCAGATCAGAATTCGAATTAATTTTCCCAGTATCGAGGCGGTTGTACATATGTTTTTGTGGTAGAAAAGTGAAAAATCAATGAATTTTTTCATTTCTTTTCCCATTATTTGTAACATTTTAAAAAACTAACAGATACCGCAAAATTCCCACATTTTATAAAGCTGTTTTATAAGGCTTTTAATGACTTATATCATTTCAGCGTCTACGAAGGCTTCATGCACTATTATGAAGGTGGTCGAGTGCACTGCTTAAAGCCGTCGTGACCATTTCCCTTTTCAGGCGTGTACAACTTCGACTTGGTGCCCGGCGAAGTTCATGTGTACGACCATTGTGTGAAAGTCATCGGCTGGGGACGCCAGCGACGCCCGAACGCCGGCACTGTCCAGGAGTACCTGCTTTTAGTGAACAGTTGGTCTGCATTGTGGGCCAAAGATGGTTTGCCCCCAGGCAACAACATGCATTATGTCTGATTGTCTCCCTCCTCCTAGGCACGTTCAAAATGGACTTGGATAAGCTGCGCCACTTCCACAGCGACCTTTTTGCCGGACTGCCCCTCCTTTGACTTCTGCTCTGACGAGCTTTTGAAGCTGTTCAGCAACCCAAATGATCTCTCCATAGTTTCAATTGTCCCATTTTTATGCTCAATCTGTACAATTTGAAGACTGCTTTAGCAGAAGAGGGGTACAGGGACCCTCGTCCAGCAAATCGATCCGACGATCCCCCTCTTTTGTCCATGCGAAGTGGTCAGTCGGTCCGCTTTGTCCCCTGCCTCTTCGCGATAGCATTTGTGTGTTTGTCCAGCGGGGACCATTTTTAGCCGATGGTCCACTGTTCTCGACCACTGTCCACCATTCCACTCGACTTTCTCCTCCCATATCTCCTCCAAATCCCCACAATGTTGCTGAAGTTGTTGCTGCTCTTTCTGCTGCTGGCGGTTGTGCTGGTTGCCGGCCACAGTCCGATGAAGGCGCATCCTTTGAAGTTGCGCAAACGGATCAGTTACAGCGACAGCAGCGGTCTGATGACGGTGAACGGCGCAGTTGGCGGCAAAAAAGCGGTGGCAATGCCGCCGCGCAAAATGATCGAAAAGCCGCGGATGCGCTTCAAAGGTGGGCGAATAATGGTGGGCAAAGGCGGAGGGAGAGCCAATTCTAAAGGCGGAAACCTGGTCGGCACAACATCCAAACGTGGCCTACTGGCCAGCACGCATCGCCATTGACCGGACTGATCAGACAGATGAGAAGAAGGGGACAAAGTACGCGATCGATCGAACCTAATCGATTATTTCCCTTACGAACGAACGAACACAAAGAACTGATGCGTTTGATCTGTGTGCATTTGTATTTATCAAAAAAATGAAAGCAAATGATCATCTTCGTCTCGTGTCCGAAGAGGGCTTAATGTTCTTTATTATTCTATGAAACAAAACGGTTCTCATGACAGACAAGCTCACAGTCATTCGGGGAATTAACGGTAGAAAACGCTAACCTGTGGACTATCGGAGCATGGGTATAATAATATGGAATTGGGATTTCACAACGCATCATCGAGATCATCGTCGATCTGACCGTCCTCCTCTGATCGATCAATATTTGTCCGCTTCTTTTCCCTCCACTATTTCCTCCTGCTCCTTCTTGTTCTTCTTCTTCAACGTGTCCTCCCGCACGGATTCGATGGTGGCCAACGTGGGGCAAGAAGACACCGAGGAGGCGGATGGTCCGCGTGCCCAGCTCTGCACATCGGCTGACCCCCACCTGAACTCATCGGATCAGCATCAGCCCTGCGGGCATGTGGTGATGAACTGACAGACTGAACACCAGCACAGGGATGAGCGCGATCACTGTGGAAATGTAGAACACGATGTTCCATTCCGTCTGTGAACCCGTCTGGAAAATTGAGGAGACATTTGAATTGGCATGCCCATAATGAACGGGTGTCATGGGCAGACAGACACTTACCGTCACGAACCACTTGGTCATCGCCGGGTTGATCTAAAGAAACAAGTGCTGGGTGGGTGTACTGCTTGGACAGTGTGACGAACAAACGAACCATGCCAGAGATGGCCACGAAGAAGAAGGTCAGTCCGGTGACTGCGCCGGAGAAAGCGGGAGCCACCGCAACCAGCGCTGCTTGGCAACTGGATTTTTGGCATCTGTGAGTGTTCTACGAGATCAGGAAGGCTCATACCCGGGTGTGTGCAGCCCAGTAAAGAACATGGAGAAGCAGAGGAACACCACAGCCAGGGATGCACGGGTGGCATCCAGGAAAGTAGCTCCCAGCATGAACAGCGCCAACCCAACCGAACCGACTCCATTGAGCAGCTTGGAGATGAAGGTGATGCCCCAGGTGGTGTTCCTCTGAAGCCAGGTGTTCAGCCAGGAACTGCCAATTTTGCTGATCCACAAGGCCAGCGTCGGAAGGGCCTGAAGATCAGCTGCTTAAGACGCTCAAGCGGCAAACCATACGCTGAAGATGCCATTTTGGGTGGAGTCGTAGTGGTGCACGTCGTGCAAGTACGCGGGCAGAAACATGATCATGGTCATCAGCGGGAACTCATGGCAAACAACCGAGACAAGCGCGGCCCACACCGGAGCAGAGCCGAAAATGCGACGCCATGGCACTGTCCGGTTGATCCGCTTCTGGCCCAGGTGCTCCCCTGTGTTGGCCACCGTGATGAAGGTCAGCTCAGCCGGTGAAATGCAGTTCTGAATTGGAACCAGGTCAAGGTTTGGTCAAGGCCCAACCTGCTTGGAAGGCTTGTCAGCACCCACGACGATGTAAATGAGCACGAAGAAGAGACCGGTGAAGGCGGACACGTAGAAGATGGAAGGCCAACCACCGAAGAACACACTTTGCGCACACAGAGCACCGGCAGTTGGCACAATGAGCAGGGTGCCGAACTGGCGACCGCCGGTGGCCAACCCAAGAGCGTACGAGCGCTCCGAGGAAGGAAACCAGCGAGTGACCTTGTTTGACACATGAGCATGGTCTGCTGAAACTTGTTAGACTGACCAGCGAGTTGATGGCCGGTTGGAGCAATGCTTCCGCAAGTCCGACCAGAAAGCGTGCGCCGATCGCGAAGCCGACACTGTCAGAGTGTTGGTTGGATTCATTCGCAATGTTTCCAGGTACTCACTTCCATGTGGCTGTGAGCGGGATCACAATGTTCGCAACGGAGGCGAGCAGCACACTGACGATGATCATGTCTGTGTGGGACGCAGTGAAAAGGAGGTGGTGAGTCACACTTATGTCACATGGTACATTTGGCATTGAACTTGTCCGCCAGGAATCCCGTGAACAGCATGCACAGCAGGCCGGCGTTGAACGCGGCAAAGATCCACCCCTGGTCTTCAGCGGACCAATGCACCTTGGGCGCTGCACCCGGCAGCACCGGCACAGTGCTGTTGCCCCCTCCCTCGTCCACCATGCAAACCTGCGTGAGTGAGGGAGTGAGTGAGAGAGAAGTGATCAACACCAGAGGATGTGTGCTCTGGCCGGACAAACACAAACCATTGCCATGCCGACATTGCAGTTCTGTAAATGGGCAATTTATGGAATCCCACTCACGAACGAACCATCATGTGAACAGAGGCAAAGCACAGGCACAGCATGGTGGCTGTCATCATACGATAGGAGAAAAACCATCGAAAGTACTTTTGATGTTGCTGCTGCTGCTCGTCCTGATCCACGTTGGCCTTCTGGTCGCCGGTTGGGTGGATCGGGACGGCCATTGCGCAGTGGTTGTCTGAATGAAGAAAGAGTTAAAAATAGGCGGAATTGGGCTTCCGCCCATCCCGTTGGCGGAACAATTGGCGGATGGACACCTCTCAAGAGAGGACTTTAGGGACGAGAACAGAAGAAGCTTATTGTTTTGTTCCAAAGGGACGACGATTTGATGTCCACACGACGAAGGAGGGGGCGAATCGGAAATCCGACAGAATTCGGGGAGACGGGGCTGGGAGGGAAGAGGAAGGGTTGGGGTTGGCGGGTGGTTGGGACCCCAGTCCCCAGTCGTCCTCCTTCCTCATTCCGAGTGGATTTCGATGGATGCATGGATCTGGACAGCCCATCTGGCTTCTTGGCCTGCCCCCTTGATGTGAGTGGGGGGGGGGATAGGGAGGGATGTGTACGATTGCGCGGATCACAAGTAAGAAAGGAGTCGATCCCATCCATGCTTCTATCTCGCCCCCCCCCTCAACCATCTTTTGGTCAACTATGAAAGTGACTGGCTTGTTAGACCGATGAGGGGATGCCCAGATCACTCGGGAAATGTGCATGTACTGCTTGTTGTTGTTGCCGTTGTTTTGGCTGTTTGTTTTTGCGCTCAGTCGACACCTCTCTCCGTGCCCTCCCCCCCCCATCTTTTGACCTTTTTTTGTCCCAAAGTGATAGGTTGGTCCCTTCCCCCCTTCCCCAGCAGTGTTGTGTTTGCCCAAGAACCGGTTAAGCAGTCACAGTGCTCCTCACCTTCCGCCGGTGATCCGCCGCAGGTGATGCTGATCCGTCCACGGGCTGGAGGCGCTTGATCCAGCAGCCCTTTATCCATCGCTTCAGGGACAATATAAATGGAGCAGCAGCAGAAAGGGCTAATGGCCGGACGGGACCGGCGGGGGGGGGGGGGGTGGCCAAATGGCCAGTCGGATGGATTCCTGCACCCGCCCGATCGATGATCTGATTCATCATCCCATCGATTAAGAAGGCTCACCACCTTCCAGACACAACAAAACAACTGGCGAGACCGGGACAGGGGGACTGAACTTTACCACCACCTCACACCAGATCAGAACTATTTATGAGGGGCAGAGGGTACCCAGTGGCACGCACATCCATCCCCTTACCCATTTTTGTTTTTCGTCTTCCAGTGCAGATGTAAAGACGAGAAAAGTTGCAAGAAATACCACCACCGACTCAATTAGAAGAGGATTTTAAACCTAACTTTTTGATAAAGGAAAATACCACATCATCTTCGCTTCTCTAACCTGATGAGCGATTTTGGTGAAAGCATGAAAGCTTGCCTAATGGCTATCCAACTACGAAATCTGAGAAACCGATACTTGTGAAAGTGGACAAGTTCTTCAACACTTCTTTTTCATCATCATTTATCTTTGCTGCTAAAACAATTCGTATGTGTCCACGCATATATGTGTGCTGTATAATAACCAAAAAGAGGAAATTCAAAAAAAAAATAGTGAATAAAAGCGAGCGACAAGGTGAACGAACGAACGAATGCAAGACAGAGAGAGGCCGATAGGCGGCGTGGATTTTGGATGGATGGAACGAAGACGGATGAATAATGAACGGATGTGATAATTAAGAAAAAAAAACGAAAAAGCCGCAAGGACAAAGCCGGGCTATAACCGTCGCAGCAACAACACACGCACACCTTCACACTTCCGCACTACCCGCGACATTCCTCACTTCTGCGGCCCATTTCCGCCTTGCCAGTATCTTAAAAAGGTCAAAATTAAAGTTAAAGAGGAATGGTAAGGAATGGAAAAAATCGCATAGCCAAAAAGGCATAGGGCAAGGCATAGATGGGTAAAAGGGAGTCAGACACGATTTTGTATATTCCTTCCAATAAAATTCGAGTGAGTCGTAAGCATACTCTAGCAAGGGGGGTCAGAGGGGGGTCTCAATCGTAGGGTTTTTGAAACCTATATCGTAAAATTTGGGGATTTTGAAAAATTGTTAAGCAAAAATGCAATAAAATC
>JAEHOM010000085.1:0-18175 GCA_016433075.1 Hoplolaimus columbus | reverse complement strand
TGTTTTTTTCACTGACAGCGCGATCACCATGTACTACTCCTTTCTTTTCGTCGGCAGCGTCAAGTGTGTATAAGAGACAGCCGTTATATTATGTATATACTTGTACTTGCATTTAATTTTGCTTTTTGGCTTCTCGCGCCTTTAAAAAAAGGTGAAATTTCCCGTGGAAATTCCAACTTTTAAACAAAAAAAAAAACGATAGCTTCACGCCCCCTTTAAAAAAGGTGAAATTTCCCGTGTAAATCGCAAAAGGGTCAAATATGGTTTTTTAAAATTTTCCGATCCGAACCCTACTCTTAAATATAAGGGATAATATAAGTAATATAGAACCCCTCTCTCTCTCGATTAAAAGTTCAAGTTCAAATCTCATTTTGTTTTTTAGTTACGGGAAATGATTAAAGATGAGGAATCCAGAATCTTCCACTTACAACAACAACAAGCACATTTTGATAGATCGCTAGGGGAAGTTAGTGTGAGTGTGTTTATTAAAAGAGGGACGAACCAAAATTCTAATTTAAGTTACGCGGCCAAATTGTTGGACAGCTTTCTCGCGATTTGTCAATGGTGCGTTTAAAGGAGAATGAGACAGAAGAGAAAATGGGTTCACAATTATTGAATGAGTCGCTCGGTGATTTGGACATTAGTGACGCTGAACAAATCGCCACACACTTGTTGATGATCCTCCAAAAGCTGGACAAGAACCATCGCGAGGCAGATGAACTTCAAAATGCCATTTTTGCTTTTTTGGCGGAGCATGGATTCAGCGCAAATCCTGACAAGTTTGCTGCATTCTCCAATGTCTATATGGAAATGGTTGGTTTTTCGAGCTTATTATGTCTCAAGTCTCACATTAGATTTGTTTCTTATTAGGTTGAAAAACGCTTGGCAGTGATTCGAGCCGGCAATGAGAAACTTCGTTCGAAGATGTCCGTGGACGACAAGGAGATGGAGGCTTGCATGAAACACCTAATTCATGATTCACTCTCACTCTCGACGACACATCCCTCATACGCTGGTGTTTCGAAGGAAATTGGTGCTGTAACAATGCATCCTGAGGTTGGATAACTGTGCATTAAGATGATCGAACTTTTCTTATATAACAGCAATCTTGTTCCGTTTTGATCACATCCATGGACGTATTTAAGGGGGAAGGGGGTACACTGGGTACGTGCTTTCCCGCCCCCCCCCAAGGCTGATTGTTCGAATACCAAAATTTTCCACGGCGGCGCCTATCGGCACCGCCTGCACCTCCAAATCCTATAAAAGTATCAATTTCCATGGCTAAAAAGACAAAATTGACTTAATTTTTGCATAAAAATGAATACCATTTACCGTACAACCATTCTTACTTTATAGGTGTCTTTTGCGGAAATGGAATTTGATCAGGTGCATAACCTGACAGTTGATTCAGTGGCCAATTTGGCAAATCGTACCTCTCATCTCGCGGAAGCATGTGTTCGCATGTTCGAAACTCTTCGCGGAACGGCAGATTACTTCCAAAAGCTGCTCAAAACGCTCGGCATTACAGCAGATGAGCTGGGTGACGACATCATGCGTAAAATCGAGTCAATGAAGTTTGACTTGGATAAGTCAGTAGGGGAAGCGCGCTCCGTACTCTTTGAGGCAAAAGGTTTGACCCTTTGTCTGATGTGAGGCAATTAATTTTTATTTAATTCTAGACACCGAGAAAAATCTGCGTTCTGTCATGTTGGAACAAAGCAGTCAGCACCCTATCATGAACAACACTATGTATAGCAGCTCTGTTCGTGACGAGTCAAAGCTGATGGTCAATACAGCCGCAGGTGTTCTGGAATCGGAGAATGTTCAGCAGCAGTCCAAAAAATGCCAGAATTGTCAGGAAACAGAGCAAATATACAAATCACAGGTTGCAAATATGGAGGAGATGACAAAGCAACTTATCGATCAGACAAATGTCTGCGAACAACTTGCTAGTGAGAAGAATGCACTTCTGGCAAAGATTGAGGTATTCATTTGTAAATTTCTTCCTAGTGTTGGAATTTTCAGGAGCTTGAGGCAAATATGTGTGAGAAATGTGCCGAACTAGAGGATCTTTATGAAACTGCGAAGTCAACGCTGGAAAGTGAACTCACTAAAAAGGTTGAGTTGATGAAGCAACTTGATGAACACATCGAGCTGAACAGAAAACTGAAGGACGAGTTGGAGCAGCTCGCATCCGCAACGAAGGAGAACAATGTAAAAATTAGCCTTTTTTATGGAATAATCTGTTTGTTCAACTTCAGTTCATCAGCACGGATACTCGCAAGGTTTTGATTGAACAAACGCGCGAGGAGCTCAACCAGATATTTGACACTATGTGCGTCAAAACAATCAAGCGAGATTCAGTTCCTATCAATATCCGATTATTTAGGTCTTATGCCAGTTCGAAATGCAGTAGCATTGTTGGATCCTCGATGGCCAGGAAGGCCAAAAGTGCGATGAAGGCAAAACAGGGTGAGCTTCAACAGCAGCCTCGAAATGGGAGTGAATAAGTTTGGTGCTATGATAAAGCGAAGTTTGAAAGTATACTTCCACGAAATCAAAATCACAATATCGAGCAGTGGATACCTTTTTCCATGCCTTACCAAATGTGTTCTCTTTCCTGGATATCCATGATAAGTATGATCGTATGATCTCTTCCAGTTTGACATCTATATATTATGTACGATTTTTTTGACGAATAAATGTAAGTATGATTGCATTGGTTATCTTTATTGTGTCATTCACTACATTCGCTCATCAATTCGACAAAATTTGCCGGCAGCACCTGTTCCTTGAATAATTCATGACACATTGGACAATTTTTGCCAATTAATCTTAAAATTTGATAGATGTCTTTCCATAAAACAGTAAAACCTGTTGAATTCTGAGAAGTATCCTGGGAAGTTACAATTCGGACATTGGGCAAAATCCGCTTTCACGATATGTCGACCCTTGACAACAGATTTGGTTTCAGGTAAGTGAATTTCTATAGCTTAATGTATGTACCGTAATTATACAATATGGTAGTGTGGCTTGGCAAGTATAGCAGTTTAGCGTAAATTCTTTAACTGGGTTCTCGCAGAATGGGCATGGGGTACTCTTCTCTTCCGTATCGACTGCATTTGATCCGAACTTTCTATATGGATTAGGATTCTGTAAGGGTTGCACAGTTCACTTATGATACGACCTGATCACCAACTCGATCTTTTTCTTGTATTTTTCGTCAATCTTCGCTCGATATGCTGGCTGCATCAGTTGTGAAGCAAATTTGAACGCAGAGCCCTTGAGCCCAGCTGTTTTTAGGTGGGATTGCCAAGATGAGAAAGGCTTAAACCCGAAACTACCTTTGGTACAAGTGATGACCGCACTTGTCAGGATCTGCGTCGCATCTTTTTTTTTTGAAATATATAAACATCATACTCTATGAATTGCTCAAGATCGCTAATTTTGTCCATATGTTTTTGTTAATATTCTTCAAAAGAAACACATACGGGCTGGGAATAAGCCAATGTTAGCTGCAACACGGCACAACAAATGTCCTCCGGCATAATGATCTCCCTGCTTTAACAGCGACTTCACCAGGCTATAGCTATGCAGCAGCATCAGATTGGACTCCATATCTGCCGGAATTCGGATGCGCTCTCGGCGCAGTGTTTGGTACATGCCTTTGGAAGACGGTCTTGAGCAGTTCTCTCTCGAGGCAACTTCTTTTTTTCCTACCAAATAGCAGATCGTGTGCTGTTTTGTAGAATCCGCGTTGCTGCTGTTCCTGTGCAATGATCAACGCTGTCTTGGCACCTTCTCGGTACATCTTCAGCTTTACGTACAGTTGGAACAGAAATTTTGGATCTTTGACGGTTCCACCCCGTTCACCCATCAGGTGGGCGACCAGCTCATCCGCCAACCCGCGGTCCTCGGATTCAGCCACAAACTCGACCGCGTAGCCGAGTGCCTCCTCCTCCCGCTGCTGTTCACTAGTCAAAAGTGTGAACGCCTAAAACTGAATATTATTTTGAGGCAGAAAAAAATTAAACCAACTATCACCTTTCTGTACTGCTTCGACATCCCAGCAAATTTTCCACCATTCAGAGCGTCCCCACTTGTTTGGAAATATTCCGAAAGTTGCGAAAAATGCCCTATCGCTGCGTGATCTTTTTTTTCGCCACCCAAGTGAGTTTCTAACGATTGAGCATAGGCGCGCATGTGGCCATTGCCTTTGGCCAAATCGAAAGCCTCCTGGTAACAGTGAGATAGAACCAAGAACTCAATAGCCGCTTCATACTGGCCCAGGTCGGAGAAATAACTGAACCAATTTTAGTTAATCTCGAAAGCGATATATAAAAACTTAATCAGTCCACGGGACTTTATCTACTGACCATTTTTTGGATGTATATATTTTAAAACGGCTGTCCCAGGCAGAAACAAACCGCGTGATAACAAACAAATAATAAAAAGCGATTTAAAAAAATGATGAAAAGATCAAATGACAAGTTGACCAAAGACATTAAATGCATTATAATAACAAACCCAGCAACCATCTTGGAGCCTTCGACACTTTTGCTCTCTTGCGCCAGCTTGACCGCATCATTGGGTTTGTTCAGGTGACGAAGCAAAAGCCGGATCTGCGCTTCGCTGTCCTGCGCGCGCTTATATGCCTTCAAAGAAAGAAATCATCTTCAGATAATCAGGGCGTTTGTCACTTTATATGCTCTTTCGTAGTTACGCTCCTTCTCCAGAATTCGTCCATACTGACTGAGCAGCTTCGGCGATCGAACATGTTCAATCAGCTTGTGCACCTTCAGTCTGAATTTTCAAGTGTGTTTATACCCGAACTTCTTGAGCATGACTAACAGATTTCTGTTTTTCAAGTAGGCGGCTGCGGCCCGATCATAGAACTGCCCTGCCTCATACACGTTTCCTGCCTCATCAAATTGCTGTAATTTAATTTTGAAAAAATCCACAAAAAAACAACGAACTCTTAGCTGCTCCAGCACAATACCACAGTCTCTTTTGGCCAATCGGCTTGGCAATTTCAGTGCTATGTCCACTCCTCTGTGAAAATTTCAAATGTCGTTCACAAACATTATGCCAAAGCACCTCTTCAAGTCACCCATGTGCAGCGCCATTCTCGCCAACCTTAAAAGGATGTCCTTAGATATTTTAGCAGGGCTTATTCGCACTTACCCTGATCGGCACACCCAATTGTGTTCCTCGCGTTGTTCCTCGCTCATGTCCGCTCTTTCGCTGTCATTGATTAATGCCTCTTCATAGTAGCGTAATGCATCGCCATACTGTCCCGTAAACTCTAACTGCATTGCGTACTCCTTGGCAATGGATGCCAACTGTTCCGGTGCCACCTTTCGCGCTAACTCCAATGCACGTTCCCAGTGTTGTACATTGCGACGCATCTTCATAATACGCGTTAATCAGATTTTACTTCCATCAATAGACGAATTTCCTTGATCCATCTTATAAACTAAAATGATGTGACCATACTGATTGAACTTATTAGGCCAATCAGCTATTAAGGTCAGATCATTCCTGATAAAACGCTAATTGAGCAAATACTTTCACAGACAACCACCTCTAATGCACATTTTGGTTCGGCGGAGGCGGAAAACAGCGTGTCCGCCTGGTCAAACTTGCCGAGCAATGCGGCAACATGGCCACTGAGCACCTGCTGATCCTCGATGTGGACCAGCTCCTCAAGCGCCCACACCATCGCCACGTCGCCCAGATGGCGGAAGATGCGCACAGCTGTGCTGTTTTAAAGTTCCGCTAGAAAGGATACGTACCGAGATCGATCTGGTTGTCCTCCATGACAGCGTCCGCGAACTGACGCCATGCAGATTGGTCTTTCATGCCTTCACAAATCTTCCACGCATTGCGCCAGCGCCGCAGCATCAGCGACTGCTGGAGCAGTTCACGTAGCTGGACAAAAGCCGAAAATAGGTAAATGATGACTCTTTCATCACCAACCTCATGCGGGGACTTGCTTTCAAACTGAATATCTTTGTAAGTCTCTTCCAAATCATACATGGTCTTACATACCTGAGTCTCCGTCTTATGCGACCGCAACAGTACCGTGTTCACGCGTCCATTTTGTGTGTGACAGAAGACGATGCCTTTGGAGAGCAGAATTGGCACATTGCCGAAGGGAACCTGGACGGAGGAGATGAAGTTGATGGTGCTTTCTGGAAGAATTCATATTCGATGAGTCCCGAGTTCGCCCATTGCCTTGTCTCGCGGTGCGCACGTGCATGAATACGAAGATGGTGTGCCGGTCATAGACCAGAAAGGTGTCCTTGTCAACCGTGAATGATTCCCACAGACAACCGCAGTGCTTTTCAATTCATCGAATCAATAAGTCAAGCAACATTAGATGTCTTACATGGTGACTTCCCTGGAAGGCACCCTGACGCGGAATTCTGTTCAGCTGATCATCGGTTGGAGAGTAAATGTACACATCGTGGGCATCATCTTATGAAGTGTCAAACAAAATCTTGGTATCACGGAATGAGATCCCACAGATTACCGAAGAAAAGACAGCGGATTCCGTTCGGTTCACAGAACAGTGCGCGGATTTCGGTTGTGTGTTTAAAGTCGCTGACGAAATGTCCATGCACCAGCGAATAATAGTACAGGTACCGGGACTAGTGCATCATGGTATACTATGTGCTTTACAGTATGGTTAGTACTTTGGTTGAGTAGAGGAAGAACTTGTCGGTGAGATCAGCATCAAGCAACACATCTCCCGGGTTCGACTCGTTGCAGTCCGGGAAAAGCACATCTCCACTGAACGAGTTGGACCCCCCTCCCGAGAAAGGCAACTTCTCCTGATTGTTAATCTGTATACATTGATAAGAGCAAATTAGTTTTATTCTTTACCAAGCGAGCACCTTGTGCAGATGCACACGTGTGTCAAGCCTGGCCATCACGTACTGTTGACTCATCTTCAGATTCAACACAGTCGTCATATAGTCTTGCTCGTACAGGAATACGGTGCTATTCCGTCGGATCTCATAGAACCATACTTTGTTGTTCAGCACAATGGCAATGTGTTTGTCCGCGCCCACGGCAATCAGCGATGGCTCCACTTTGATGTTCAGACTCTGACTGGGTTGCTGTAATGATGTGGGGAAGAGCGTCACAAGACCATGAGGAAACTTTGAGGAGATGGATAGTAACAAACAAAATAGCAAATGTTCGGGAATAGTTCTGTCTGGAGCTGGATCATACATTCGGATGGGGTTTTTTTTGTAAAAATTTACAAATAATTTTCCGTAACCAATTAGATTCAATATTTAAATTGGTTTCCAATTTGCCGACGACCAAAAATCCATTGTCCATCGTAAATCTTTTACAATTAGTCTCCGAAGGCACGGACTCCCGATTTTACAAGTAAAGAGTTAGTTCTTTATTTCTTATTTTCCTAGCGATATTTAAGATGTCGCTCTCTCAAACTTCTGATTAGTCTTACATTTTAAATTTTAAATACCATTTTAGGGGTTTATTAGTTCTGACTGAAATGTTCGGGGGTTCCAGGTGAAAATCCATTCTAGTTTTTCCCCGCGCTTACAATGTCTCCGTCCTGGTAGATGCTTATTTCAGTTAGCGATGCCAGCACCGCAATGTACTTGGGCGATGCCGCAGCCAACATGGGCAATCGGGTCAGATATACACAAAGGGCGCCGGAACGGGCGCTGACCGCGGTCAAGGAACCATCCTCAGAGCAACCCACTTCCACCAAGCCACTATCATCCGAGTCCACGTCCACAAGGTCAGAAACCTCGCCAAGGTCGGTCAGGTCACGGCCTTTCAGTCTTATTGATTGATTTTATCAATTGTTTTTAGATTTGGTTCATTGTCCTTACAAATTGTCACCAATAGAAAACATCTTTCGCAGCGGTTCATTGACAACGATACACGCCAGACTGGCCTTGTATTCCTGCATGTTGGTTGGTTTTTTACTTGAAACTTTTAAATTTCTATTGGTAATAATTTTCAAAATTTTGCGATGTTCTTTTCCCTCAAGCTTCAAATTTTTTTGGCAAAATATCTTGTTTTTTATTACTCTTTGTTGAGCTCGCCATTATGCGAGCCTCTCCCACAAGTCTAACTATTTCCTCCAAATTATGCGTTGGCGGCGGGACTGTGCACGCCCAAACTCACTAACCAACACGCCCAAACTCACCAACCAACCGACTCACTTGGATTGAAAACAGTTCTTGACTGATTGCTTCGGCGGTGCGTTCTGCTGACAAGCATACAATGAAGCCTTGGTCGAAGCCAACCAGCAAGTTGCCGTTGCCAAACCAAACAGTGCTGACCAAGTTTCCGTAGCGCTCCTGGAACTGCAAGTTTGTGGGCTGACTGGGGTCACTTAAGCGAACGATCATCAGGTTGCGACGTGTCACGATAGCGCTGATCTGAACTAAATGAGTTAGTTGTTCATGCTCAAGCTGTTCATTAAAAAAGAACAAAAATGTCAATGGTGTTAAGGGATTGAATAATTGGTAATTCTCATATAAACTGAACAGCGCCGAACCAGGAAAAATTTCGGGAGAGGGACTTTTTGGCTAAAATGGCTAATATTAGCTCATACGGTTTTTAACGCTTTTTGAGGCAAAATCTACTCAAAAATCACGGCTTTTTTTGGGATTTTAGACTATATTTCTAATAAGAAAATCTATCAAACTCGCTGGCGAAAAAATAATATTTTTTTCCCATTTCGGGAGGCGGGCACGTGCCTAGTTACCTCACCCCCCCCCCCCCTAAAAAACTGGAGTATCATCGTCAACTGACAAAGTCTTCTTCGCGCTCGTTGGCAAAGCTGCGGAATGCGGTGAACTTCAGTCCGGTGATCTCGCCGTTGCATGAAAAAGTGTTCAATGTTTCGCCTTCGGCGTTGTTCACTGTGATGGACATGTCCTCGGATCCAAGTGCGAAGATAGTCCCATCCCGGTTCCAAACACCCGTTCGGATCGCTCGTTGGTGTTTGCCCATAACCGGCACTTTCCTTCATGTATTTCTATGCTCGGCTTCTCCCTGTCTCCCTCGACATGTTAAAGTCCATACCTGGACAATCGGTAGTTGAATAATACAAAATTGCCGCGGTTGTCGCCGATCAGCAGCACTGAGTACTTGGGGGCCCAACAGAGCAATGTAGTGAGCGCTCTTAGGGATCGGTCCGTTGACTTAGGGTCCCTCACCAAATAACTATGATCACTTTGCCCCATTAGACACGTCCACCGTGTGGATGTTGTTGGTGGAGTACTCGTACAAGACCAGGGTAGGGGTGCGCGTGTTGGAGATCGCCAGAAGGTCACCGTCCGGACACCAGCGCATGCTGTGCACCTCCTCGTTGATGTTGAACTCTTCGGTCACCTCACTGTACCGGTTGAACAGGCGCACAACGCCATTGGACCTGAACATCTGCTGGATGGAATTGCTTAGGATATTCTTCGGAGCTTGCCCTGCGACCGCAACATTGTTACCACCCGGACGCCATTCAAAAAGCAACGGTCCAGGTCCATACAGTTGGGGGTTGTGCTCTCGGAATAGCAACTGAACAAATCAAAGGATCAACGAGTTGGACTGTACGTTTTGGGTTTAGACTCATTAACCTACCTTCATCGTGACGAATAGGATTAATCTTTAACTAACTATATGCTTTGATGGGTCGCTTGTTCAATATGCTTAGGAACATTTCAAAAGCGGTTGTTGCCATGACAACGTTGTTCTGTGGAACTTAAGGCATTATTTGGCTACTGTGCATCTGCACCTTGTTTTTTCTGGCCACATCATATCGTCGTAATGTGACGACATTTTCGAGGAATAGATAAATCACGCATCGATCTATTGGTCAGGTCGTTGATCAATTGTGTAGGAGAAAGAAGGGACCTTTGTAAAAAATCGGAGACATGACGACCGGAAGAAGACAACAACAAACAGAGAGGCCGCCGCCGAAAGTTGGTACATGCAAAGAAGGAAGACGGACGGACGCATGACAAAGACAGAGACTTGTGGTGATCATTGAGTGGTGGGTGGCTGGGTGGTGAGTGCACTGCACAACACAGCACTTCCCCTTCCTCGCCTCCTTCGTCCCTCCCGTCAATTACTCACATTCTCATTGAATTGGACCGGCCCAACAATCCATTCATTCCCGTTCTGTCCTCCCGTGCCTGCCTTTTGGCTGATCAATTTGTGCGAGTTGTTTTGTTCCATTTTCCGCCAATTCCCAAAACTGGGCACCATAAAGTGTAACCATAATAATAGGTGGGCGCAACGACAGATCCAACCAAAGCTGACAGAATTTGGGCAATAAACGGGGACCGAAACTCCCACAGACAGGCATGTTCCCCGTATAATCCTGAATGCTATGTTTGTGGTCCTAGTTGTTTTGTTTCTCGTACTGCACCACTTTACTAGCGAATATTTGGACAATTGGGTTTTTTTTCTCGTTCTCAGAATTATTACGAATTTGTGAGTTCATGTTGCATCTCCGACTTTGGTTTTGGCTTATCCGCAACATTTGGACACAGACAAACTGTGCGTTTAGTCGAATAAGCAGCTTACATGTGCCCCCTTTCTGATCGCCCAATTCAACCCGTGGAATGCGAGGCTGTTATCATCCATCCATTATTCGTTTTCCATTCTCAAAATGATAACAAAAATGGTTGGTGGTAGTGTCGATTGTCCGTGGAGAACAAGAAGGGATGACAAGAGGAAGGGGAAGGACAAGACTTTTTCTCAAAGCATCCAAACCCGACCAATCGGGGCAGGAATGCATGCTTTCTTTTTGTTCTCATCAGATTGCACATTTAGCAGGATGGGACAGCAACCTCAACAGCAGCAGGAGATGGAGCTGGCAAATGGACATAGAAGGGACGTTGCACCGATGGAAAAGGGCGCACAGAAACCGCCGCAGCCCATCTGGGACACAACAACCCCAATGCGAGAACAGAAGCCGAAGATGGCGGAGACGTGGGCAGAGATGTGGAAAGCATGGCCTAAAACGACGCTCTGTAAGTGCCATAATGTCCTGGGATTGGACCAGGGTTTGGCAAGATACCCAAAAGACTTGCCATAAATGACCTGAAAAACTTTGTCCCTTTCAGTCATTGTAAGCAGCGAGTTCTGTGAGAGGTTTACCTACTACGGCATGCGAACCGTTTTGACTTTGGTTTGAAGGACAAAACTTTTTTTAATGTTTGACTTTATTGCTTTAGTATTTGCTCAATGTGTTGAAGCTAGACAGTAGCAGTGCCACCGTAGTGTACAGCGCGTTCATCATGCTGTGTTACTACACACCTATCCTTGGGCAAGTCCGAGCAATGTATATTGTCCACCAAAGCATAAGTTATGTTCAGCTCTGTCCTTGCCGATGGCTACATCGGCAAGTTCAAGACCATCTTCGCACTGTCCATCATGTATTGTGTTGGGCAGTGCACATTGGCACTGGCCTCTGCGCAGGGTGTTCAGTCTTCGCTACACCCATGGCTGGACTTTCTGGGCCTGGCAATCATCGGATTCGGCTCGGGCGGCATCAAGCCTTGTGTTTGCGCTTTCGGCGGAGACCAATTCCCGGCTTACCAGCAACGCATGTTGTCCCTGTTCTTCTCAGGTACGGTTGTAAAATTAGTACGATAAAGACTTTTGGTAAAGAACTAACAAGTAAGAGTTTTTTTTCGGGAAGATAAAATTTAATAGCTGTAAGATGAAAGGGGAAAGGTACATACACGGAAGCTTTACCAGCAGATACCAGTAATGTATCCCTTTATTACAACAGTGTTTTATTTCTCTATCAACGCCGGGTCCACCATTTCCACGCTGATCTCTCCACGGTTCCGTGTGATGCCGTGCATGGACCAGGACTCCTGCTACCCGCTGGCGTTCGGCATCCCTGCTGCGCTGATGGTCTGCGCCACTTTGCTGTTTCTGGCCGCCTCCCCTTGGTACAAGAAACCGCCTCCAAAGGACAACGTGTTCGGCGAGGTGTATTGTGTCGGAAAGGTTTGAGGAACGGACGGACTTTGATCTTTGATCCCTGAACAACCTTTGGGTAGAAAGCGATGCTGAACAAGTGGCGCAGTCAAGTGCCCAGGAAGCACACTCACTGGCTGGATTATTACTTTGATTCCCATCTGTGCGTATACGATCCCAAATGCGGTAGCTTGAGGCGCAGACGAAAGGACCCGAATGCATGTCAGAAGGTTCGATTTAACTAATCAGCTGGCAGCTGGTGATCAGCTGATGAGATCTAATTGACTGATCATTTCGTTCTGTTCAGCGTCAATTTGTTGCGGATGTGAAGGCGCTGCTGCGTCTGCTCGTCATGTACATACCGGCACCAATGTTCTGGGGTTCAAAAATTTCGAAAAATTTCCGCATTTTTTCGCTATAAATAGCTCATTTCCTTAAAGCCCTGTATGACCAGCAGGGATCTCGATGGACCATCCAGGCGGTTAGTTAACTCATTAACCAAACTATGAGTGATGATAGATTAATCTTGCTGCTTGTTGGGATTTAGGTGACGATGGACTGTCGTCTGTGGGGCAACGTGCTGCTGTTGCCGGACCAGATGCAAGCGCTGAACCCGATCCTGATCCTGCTCTTCATTCCCATTTTCCAAGTCTTCGTCTACCCGCTTGCATCGCGATTTGTTACAATCACGTGAGTCGTTAACCGAAAAAGTCAAATAGAATTTGATACCCCGAGAAAATGCCCGCCTCCCCCGGTTGGGAATTATCGGCTAGACCTCTAGTACCATATCCCCCCTCCCAAAAAAATCTTGGGATTTCCGCTTCATGCTTATCAGTCAGCACTCATCAGCAGGATATGAGCAACCAGAGACCGGACTTTCGGAGAATTGGGGTCAATTAATTGAAAAAAAAAATTACGCAATTAATTGAAATTAATTGATTCCTCTCAGGTTGTCAGTTTTGTTTTAGCCCATTGCGCAAGATGGTCACAGGCGGGTTTCTTGTCGCGTTTACCTTTGTGATCTCAGCCGCTGTTCAGTTCAAAGTCAACGTAAGGTAACACATTCTCTGTTCAGTCCACAATCTTTAGGTCCTTAATAGACCACGTTGCCGGATACGCCCAAATCGGGCCATGCCTTCATGTCTGCCATCAATGCCTTCAGCAATTGCAGCTTTCAGCTGTGTGCCGACAAAAGTAGTAATTGTCGTACATTGGCTAGCAACCAGGTTTTTGGTTGGTATGAACACCATCGATAATGGCATTTTATGTGAGCAGACTCTGACCAATGTTGATCGTATGGGCAACAAGCACCTGCGCATGCTTGAAGTGGAGGCTGGACTACAGAGCTGGCATATCACTCCATTGGAAGGCGATTGTGGTCCAATTGGTGGCAACACAACCGTCAACCGAGCGATGGTCGAGGGCAGGTCAGTCCATGACCAGTTGAGTCGGTAATAATTCGACCAATAATAAATTGAAGCACGAATTGGATGCTCATCGGCCCGGAGGGTGTGCTGTTCGGCGAGGCCAACACCAACAAGCCCACTGAGGGTATGGGCGAATTCAGTGTTGGGTCAGTTGATGGTTGGCACAACTATTTGTTCATCTCTTGCTTATTGCTTCAGTTTTACATTGGCTCTTCATGAGCCGTATTTCGGCAATTTGGCATTGTGCCGAAAATCGAAGACCAACGAAAGTGAAGAGCACCCGTGTGATCCGCGCAGTGCAGACGACTTTTACGCATGGCAAACAGAAGATGGTGACCTTAAAAGCACCCAGCCATGGGAGTGGAACACATCCAAACCCACGAAGAACGCGTCCATCTACAACTTCAAAGCTGTGAAGCCCGGAAGGTTTGGAATATAAAATCAGCTACCATCTCAATTTTCCAATCCAGATGGGTGCTATTTTTGATGGAGGAACAGCCGAAACAGATTGGCCATCAGACAATGGCCAAGGAACAGATACACTTGAACAGGACTGGCATCGAGCTGGATGTGTGGGCCCAGGGCGGAGTGTACATGGTGGCACTGACCGGCACACTCGGGGTATTTATTCTGAGACATTTGGGATGTGGGGGACACCATATTCTTTCCTTGTCATCTCTGCATAATACAGGAGGCGGAAAAGCGGGTGTTCCATGTTGTGGCAGACAATTCGGTGTCCATCCTATGGCAGGTGCCCCAGATTGTTGTGCTGACTGTGGGCGAGGTGACTGATCCTTCCTTCTTCTTCACCCTTGCTTCATGATATTCTTTTTGTTTTATTCCAGATTCTGTTCTCCATCACAGGCTATGAGTTCGCTTATTCGCAGGTATGTGTTGCGTACAACTCGCGCAATTCCACGCAACTTTCACAGGCCGCTCCGTCTATGAAGTCACTGGTTCAAGCACTATGGCTGTTGACCACAGCACTTGGAGACACCATCATTCTTCTGATTGCACTGCTCAAATTTCAAGACTTAGCCGTCGAATTTCTGTTCGACGCTGCACTGATGGTTAGATATCAGATATTTTGGAAAACTAAAAATTTCTGCAAATTTTAACATCTATTCTGCATTCGGACATTGTCCATTCACTTATTAGGCTATTTAAACATTTTTACATTATATCATTAACAATTTTATGATCAAACTTTCATTTGTGAATAACGCGCATTAGTTCTATGTTACCAATGACAGAAGTTCGTTAAAATTGATGACACATTCCGCGCTCTCACCTTTAGTTCAATTTAAATGATCATTTCGTCATTAAGATGATCTTCATTGTACTGCTTGCACTTCTCGCCATCTTCTACTACGAGTACAATTACTACACGGAGGAGGACAGTGAAACAGACAGTGAACGGGACAGTCTGAACGGAACATGGAATGGAGATGACATCATAGTCGAGGGCGGCAAAAAAAAGTGCAAGAGAACACCGGTGCAGATATACGGAACAACGGATGATGGGGACGAGAAAGAAGCTGGTGAGCGAGCACAACAGCAGATCATTGCTGACCATAATGGAGAGAAGACTAACAAGCAGTACAATAGCAACAACAGCAGCAGGACATTTGTCGGTGGGAATGAGGAATATGAGAGAGAAGGCGTAAAAAGAGAGTGAAGAAGAGGGAGAAGCACACAAACAACTCTCTCACTTTACTTTAACTAACACTTTAAACTTTTGTAGGTGAGCCAGGCACGTATGTTTTAATAGGAAAAAAATTAATTTTTGGATGGATTTTTCGTAAAATTTTTAACATGAGGAATAAGCGTGAATCATCTTTTGGTAATTTTATGCGCTGATCACAATCCGAGCTCGGATTTCCAAGATTTCACAGCCTAGTGATGATTTTCAGGCAATTTTTAATATGAACTCCTTTATCTTTTTCTGTTTTGTTGTTTAAGTCTGATAGTAAATCTTGGGATTTGATAGGGTCAAAACCAAGACGCTATATATCAAATGAAAGGAGATAAGGAGAGACCGTAAACTAACTTTTCAACGTTAGCAAGTAATTTTTAATATTTTTTTTTGGGCATAACTTTTTAAAGAGAAATGAAAAACAGGGAAGTTAGTTTGGAAAAAATATTGAGGAGCTAGCCATATTATTGTAATGCAAGTTGGGATTGAATCGATAGATAAAGGAACTAGATTCATGAAATCCTACGTGAAACATACGTGCAGGTGCACGCATCCATACATTTTCCACTTGAATTTGTTATCTTTTATTTTGATGATGTTTGGCTATCTTTTATTTTGATGATGTTTGGCTATTTATATTTATATTGTTTTTTAGATACATTTGATTCCATAGTAAGAGAAAACAAAAGAAAAATAAACAGTGAGAAAAGTGCATGAAAAATAAAACGAAAATTGAAAAGACTAAAAAGTGACATTTAACTAACCAGAGATGAGATTGGAATTTTTATCGGGCTCAAATTTTATATCGGCTTTGCTATCTATCCGAAGTTATATGCTCTCTTTTTTACGCGCGTTTGGTTCGCAGTTCATACTTTCATTCAATGATTCGGTCCTTCTTTTTTTTGTAGAATTCGCACGCATATTATTAGTAGTGTCGATAATTTATTTTATTGTATTAGGGTTGGCATTGGGCAAAAAGTATCGACCTGATAATTTTAGATGGCATTGATCAAAATTTTGTGGTAAGATGCTGTTCAGTTTTTTCGGAGTCGTTGGCAAACGGAAGATAGAAATTTTTGAAAATTTGCTTATACTAATCTAAATCGGAATTCATCGATACGCCTGCCCAATCTTATTTTGTGTATGTGTTTACTGTTTTTCTCTCTCGATAAAATTTTTCGAGCCTTCTATTTAATTAGATACGAATGTAATTTCATTGTTGTTGTACTGTATTGACTGACCGTCATTTAATTGTTTATTACTATTCACTTATCTGATTCTGGTCCCATAGCGTAGCATCGGATGTTTTTTCAATTTTTGCCAAAATTGACTTCGGCTTCATGTAATAATCGCCTGCTTCTACTTGGTGTCATCGGAGATGTGCGCTTTTCCAGCACATCTTACGCCCGAAAATGCCTAAAGGGTTACGTGTTCCCGAAACTCAATCCGAACGAATGCGAACAACAACACATCCGTGGCTGGGGGCCAGGCGGTTCGTGCGTTAATTCGGCTGGAAACGCTGTCCTTTTGAGACATAAGCCAACCAATTGTATAGTCAGGGTTTGTTTCTTTTGTCCCACACAACTCATCAGTACATCAAATGCTTTTAAAGGTTCATGAATCCAGAAAGCTACACGAAAATTTGCGGATTGCCCAAGAGAGGTTGAAGGTTTGTTATGGATGGAATTTAGTTCGGGAGGTTTTAGGTCTGGGTTAGGTCAAGGTGTGGAGCATCCGTCACTACACGAACCACATTACACATCTTACGCCCGAAAATGTCTAATAAGGGGGGTGGGAACATCCTTATTTTAAAAACTCTTCCTTATGTTAAAAATTGGGTATTCAGTTTTTCATTTCGAAAATATTTTTTTTAAATACAAATTTGGAAAAACATAGGAATACTTTTAAAATCACATATCTGATGAGATCTGACATCCCTGATGAGTCAACGTGATGCTATACGGCTTGCGGAAAATGCATCGAAAAAATAAAAAGAAATGGTGTTTATCGAAAATTTGAAACATTTTGGATTGCAAAAAATGGTCCATTTTTTATTAAGTTCAATAATTTTGCCAAATTTTCCATTAGCGCTGATTCTCCGTCAAACCCTCTTATAGCAAAATTGAACATTTTCCAAATATTATGAAAATCGGCTACCACAGGACTCAACAACCCGCTTGAGTTCGATTAGGTTGTTTGAACATACGCAGTTTTGCAGAAAATAATGTTTGGAATATGTTAAAAACATCCTGACATATTAAGCGAAATCTCTTCCTCATCGGGTCGTGGGTTAGTCGTTTTTATTAATGTTTGGCAATTGGGAGAGGCTAAGCGTGACTTTTTGTATTGGAGTGGGCGAAGGTGTATTAGGAGGGGTCGAGGGGTATGGGGCAAATATAGAGAATGTTCAATTTGCAACTTCCAGGGTTGAGTGCTCAAGCCTCAAGTGCCACTTGCAATTATTCCCAAATCCTTTTTTTAAAATAGTATTTGTCATATAAATTGCTAAAAAAAATTTTTTGTTGAGAATCCTCTTAAACATTGAATTTTCGCAATTCTTACATTAGATGGCGGTTGATCGTTATCTCAACGGAGAGAACTCCTATGAAGCACAGTTTGAGCGTCTAAAGCGCGAGTACGAGCTGCGATCGAGCCAAAATGCGAAACGACGAAGTGAACAGATGGCGAGGTACAGAGCGATCGGCGACGAACTGCTGCAGCGAATAGTGGCAGAGAAGCAAAAAAAGAAGAAGAATGACGAGACGACAGAGACACAGACATCAACGACGAAGGGATAATCGCGTTGAAGGTTAAAGGTTGGTTGGAAAGGTCCAAAAACAACTTTTGTGCTTTGACAGCTCCAGGGGAGTGACTTTTTTTAAGGTTCAGCAGCGGCATCTTCGCATAACACCCAATTTTTGGCACCCGTGGTTGGTCGCTCGGTCGGCGGGTGTTGGTTTCGTCCCTTTTCAAATTTCATTACCGCCCATTACCCGTGTTGCCCTGGCAATACTCTTTCTTGCTTTCTCGCCTTCGGTGATTATATCCGGGTAGGATGGGGGGGGGG
>JAEHOM010000084.1:0-18224 GCA_016433075.1 Hoplolaimus columbus | reverse complement strand
TATATTAAGGCTTCACGTTCGCTGCAAAGTCTACTTCGTTAATGGTTGTCTACGCTCGACAATTTGGCACCTCAGTACATATTTCACAGAGTCGGCAATTCTGTACAATCTAGGTCCCTCCAAAAAATGCGTCCAATCCAACGATCCATCCAAACAGTAAAATCCAGCCATATAGGTGATTCGAAGTGCTGAGCACGAATCTGAGAATCACGAATCATCACATGCATTGTCCAAATTGTATGTATTCCGTGTGGTTCTATCTCTATCTGCCATTGTTTGTTTATTGGATCTGTTGTTCTGTTTTCGGTTTTTGTATTGTCACATATACATATAAATACATATGCCCGTCCAGATTCCAAATAGTTACTCTTGCCTTGATATAGGTTTCAATGGTCATTGAATTATACGTCTCCTTAATGCGGCTTGAACTTGACTTTTTCCTGTTTAATTAACCAGGATAGGTCTTCCGAAATTGATATGTTTTGGTCTCACCTAAAGATAAATTATGTCGCCTGGACTAAACCATGCTTTACAAAATGCTTGCCATTTATCTGTCCATAGTTTGTATTCGATTCATTGAAGAAAATGAAGATAGTGAAAGTGAGAATCTCGAACAAATATAAATATTCCAGCTGGCTTTTGGAAACGCGAACACTTTATTACGACGAAATGTATCTTCTTTTATATAGATATAGCCTTTTCTTTATTCATCTTCTCTCTCTCCGGGTGCAGCCAGAGAGAGAAAAGTTCGTTGTTCTCTCTTCGGTGAAGCCAGAGAGAGCCGCCCGCGTGCCCCCAAGTGCACGTGCGCGTGTGCCTGTGGTTCCTAGCAACAGGAAGGAGAAAGAAAACGGCAATCCTTTAGAATTATGGTCCCGACGAACATAAAATCGATCATAATTCGAGTTTTTTCGAGTAAAGGGGGTCAAATTTGTTTTTTTCAGGTTTTCAGGTACTAGTTAAGAAGAGTGGCCATATGCCATTTTACTATTTTACTACGTAAAAAAGCGAGTGCGTCAAAAGAGCGTATGTGTCAAAAACGTGCCTGAGCCAAGCCTGAGCCTAATAAGCTTAGTACGTCGTACGCGTCAAAAAAGTGCCTAAGCCTAGGAGGCCTAGTGCGCGTCAAAAACGTGCCTAAAATACGCGTCAAAAACGTGTCTAAGCCAAAAGTGGCATATGGCCGTTCTTCTTATTAACTAGTGCCGGTTTTCGCTTTTCGAAGTGCTCTCTACATGATGGCGGTGTTTCTTTTATTTAGGAATTTTGATTTTGAAAATTTTCTAAAAGTGTTCCAAGTGTTCTAATTAGTTTTCGTTTCAATGCGCGTTCAAATCTCGTGGGTTATTATTATATGTTAGAGATTTTTCCTTTAGTTTAATTGAATCTTCAGATTTGGTGAACAACAACACAATTCTCTCTCTCTGCTCTCATCACATCACCCACCCACATCCCCTGTTTAATCTTTACTTTCGGATTGGGATTGCAGTTTGCAGTAAATATGTATAGCATTAGGCTAGGGTTCGAAGACCAACAAATAGTTTTCCCGGCCAAAATAACCGCCAGCCCCCAGCCGCGTAGCCGCAACCATCAATTGGAGCAAAACAAAACATTTTGTCTTTCTTCGAGGAATGGAGGTGACACGTACACCCTTCCTCCTTGAATATGTAACCGTCATCAACCCAACACTACATATGTATTTATTTAGAACTGCTCCTTACACGATTTTGATTTCATATAACTAGTTGCAGAAAAATTATATTTTTAACAATGAATTTGTTATGTACACTTAAGTAGATCACATTTTTCTTCTAGATTATCATTCAGACTATAATTACCAAAAATGCCATTTAAACTATCAGCAAAAGAGACTTCTGAGCAATACACTGAAGGAGAATATGTAGTTTACCTCCCGATCGACCGTTCGCCACGTTCTGCGGTTGGAGTCATTGATGAGATCCTTACCGGTGAAACATCTGCTGAAGCGGCTTCCTCAAAGCTTGGTAAATCCCTTTTTTGATTGTTTTAAATTTATTTTCATAGGCCAAATCAAAATACACGCCAGCGAATCGGAGCCTCGCTATTTGATCCGTAACTTGAAGACCGGAAAGTCGACAGCGTACAAGCGGTAAAAATTGTGATTTTAGATTAGACAACAATTAGTTGTTTTTTTTTTAAATCATTTTCGTGTAATGTCATGTGGTCATTTTGCCAATGCCAGTAAGTGGCAAAAAAGCACAAATAGAATTAAAACAGGTGGCAAATGCAAATTACCATAAATGCAGTATACTCCTCATGTTGACAAAATATCTCCACTTATCAAATATCTTTTATATATTTAACTAAATTGAAAATTAAAAATATTTAAAATCCCCATTACGAGAATAAAAAATTTTGCAGATACAACATTATGCGCCGTGCCTCAAAGGAGGAGGTTGATACAGGACATTCGGATTTCTCACTGGATCGTGACAAAAGTCCTCACGCTGAGGTGGAGTTTTAACAGTTGTAATCTCAAAATAATTTTTGCTATAATTAGCATTATTTATTATCCTTATTAGGGCCCACACCATGGTGTTCCCATTCAGTGAACCCGGTGGCGTAAAATGCTGAAGAACAAAAACCATTGATAATGGATTGATCTGCATTATTTTTGATGTAAGATCTTGGGAAATATGTTTCTTTCTGGCATTCACAAATGATGTTTTAATCATTTCTGATAAACTGGGCATATTTTTGTTTTGTTAGAGTAAGGAATTTGTCGATTAAATTAATTCTTGTAATTTTTTCCCATTCAAAATAATAAGCGATTTTTGCAGAAAAATAGTAGTAATGGAAATGGTTGGTCGGTTATATGAGTTGTTTTCTCATGGTTTACGTAATTTTTGGTCAAATAAGCTAAACATTATGGATGCTAATTGCTTAGTCGTTATCATAGATCTGACATGAGTCTCAACAAATCTATTACACAAAATTGTTGATGTTAAATATATCAGAACTATCAGAAATTATCTAGAATATAAAACTGGAAAAAAGGTGAATTCATTTACACATAAATGTGTTTGAAAAGTAAGCATATCCAAAATTAATATTTATTGTTGACATACATGTACAATTTGCGAATCTCGTATTGTTATGGAACAGCCAAATAGTGAAATGTATTTTCACTCTCTTCTGGCCACGTTGCCCTCTCTACTCGCTCATCAGCTTCTTCTTACCCACGAAAATGCTGAAGAAGCTTATGGCAGCACACACAATCTCCGGGAAGAACTTGCGCAATAAACCGGCCAGTCCAGTCACCATCGCAGCCACCTAAACCATCAAAATAAACGTATTCTGATAATGGTAAATCGTAAAATTTTGAGTTCCTCAATAAAACCTTACCTCAATTAAACAACCCTGATAGTTTGTTCTTTTTTGTTAAAATATTATATCATGACCTTTTAGGCAATATTCGCAGCGGAGAAGCTCTTTTTGAATTTACAGTTGAATTTTATGTAGTTGATTGGTAAGGTATCGCAAAAAAGAACTATAAACCCTTTAAATATTTTGCCCAGAATATCTGTTCATGAATTTAGAAGCTCATATGATGATGACAGTCCTCCAGAACTTATCACTTACATTCTCTGCCATTACACCGGCGATCGAAACCACCAGCGGCCAGTAGACCCAGCAAAGGACACCTTTGAATATCACAAACAAAATTTATATTATACCAAATTGCACTGACCGAGAATCACAAGAGCAACAAAAGGCGATGCTTTCTTGACTAAGTCGACCAATTTGTTCCATCCATCTGAGGATGGATTCCCACAGGACTCTTCTTCAAAGATCAACTAAATTTCAAAAAAAAATGGAACACTAAATCGCAAATAATACCTGAAAGGTTTGCTCGATTTCCTTGAAGTCGCTTTCGGAGGCGATGGATGCTTGCGGGTGCGCACCTAGACGTTGGCGAATTGCTGTAATGACCTCATTGACACCCTTATGCGCATTCTAAAAAAATTTCAAAGAGCAAATTAGTCATTATAACATATAGAAATTTTCAATAGTAAGAGATACACTAGGTACACATAGACATCTCATAGTATCCCCACTTTTCTATATCAGACGTGGATGGACCTTATAAATTGTTATGCATAGGCGCCTAATTGTAACATTAAAGGTATTAGCATTGTACATGGAAATGAAAATGAATTAGAAAAAAGACCAACAGGAGCAAATTCAATCTCTGAATCTGTTTTTAGGAGTAGAAATGATCCCGCAGCTATATACCATAAGTCCCACAGTTATATGAGAAGAAGACTGCAAAAAAAAAAATGGAAAATTTTGAAGTCGGCTTTTCCGATAAGCGACGCGTTACCAGACCTTTTTCCAATAAAAAATTGACATAAAATGACTGTTTCTAAAGAAAAATTTGTTGTTTTTTCTTGTTGAGTGCGTCAAATACAAATTTCTCTAATGCAAAAGAATAAAAATGAGCAAAAGGGAAAGTATACATTTTGCTAATTGTCAATCGGGACAGGCCTATAACCAGAAAACTTTTGGAGGGAAAATTCCTCGACTCCTTAGGCGCATTTACCTTTTTCCTTTCGTCTACAACCTTTTGCCTAACTGATGTAAGACTAATTTTTGACCAAAATCGCGTCCTTTTGTGCCAAAAGTCAGGTCGTTTGCTTTTTTGGTGGTCGCTGCCTGGTCTGTGGGCCAATAGGCGTCTCCGGAGAAATTTTTTGAGCTTTAGACCATTTTTGTAGATAAACTGATCAAGTTTTGTCGATTTTCAAAGAATTTTAAGAATTGTCAATTTTGACGTTAGATTCGGATTCCCCACACCCTGAAACCCCATATATACATGTTTTCAGGCCAAAATTCGGAATCGATTTTTTCCGTCCAAAAAAGCGGGACACATCCTTAGTTTTACCGAAATCGATCATTTTTAATTTTTCTACCTTATTGAAAAGATTTTTTTCGTGGTATGGCTGGGCAATTCCCCTTTTCCCATTTATTTTATTGTTGCAAATTATAATAAACTCAAACCTGTCCCCATAAGCCAGATGGCTGCGGTGGATCCATGATCAGCTCGCGAACATCGGTCGTCTTCACACTTCGTCCGCATTCTGGATACGGGCATTTCCCATGCTGTCCAACGTGGGCACCAATGCATGGCGCATGGAACAAATGATGACAAGTGCTGAGCATGGCCAGACGGATCGGCACCGGCGAATCGCACAGAAAGCACAGACGAGCCGGTGAGGCCATCATTTGACGAGGCAAGAATTTTAAGTGATAAACTGATAAAATGTGAAGAAGGTAATCACCTAAAATTAGCCATCTCTGTATTAGCCACATATTATAGCAGCAATCATTTATAGACTGTATTAGAAAAAAAAGTAAATAAAATACGGTTCTGCTTACCGACAAAATATTTTGGCTAGATCGAATATCATGTAAGTTAAAACAATCTGAAAGAGACTGTACATATTGTAGAAATTCAAATATACGTACATACAGTATATTCAAATTCAAAATCTAGTAAACAAATTTAAATCAATCAGCTTTTTCGCTTCGACTTCGAATTAGTAGTTTACGCTCATTTTTCCATCCTATTCGATCTCACCAAAATAATTTGGCAGTAGCTCAGTAAGAGGAAATGAATGAATGGTCGGTTTTACTTTAAAATACTTTAAAAATACTTTATACTTTGTACGCCCACTTTTTGGGTTGAAAAGACGTATTTAGGGGTTTTTGGGAGTAGGGTATCCGAATCAGACGTCGGAATTGGGGAATAACTAGCTTCACATTTGACGTGAACAAGGCGGAGGCCTAGCCCCGATAAATCGAAAAACAAAGCGGATTCGTTATCAGCACCACCAAAACGCCCTGCTATAAAATTTTACGCAAAAATTTGCACTTTTTTTAAATTTTTGAACTTTTTAATGTAACCTTACCTCATGTGAAACTCACTCAAACAAAATCCCCTAAATACGTCTTTACAAGTCAATTCGAACATTGATTTTTTTGTCCAAAAAGGAGAAGGACAAAGTAAAACCCGAATAGTCATAGAGATAGCGACTGATGTGAATGTAAGGCAAGAAACTGACATGTGGTGGATGGGGCGGATGTGTGTACAAATGAGGAGACGAATAGCACAATCGATAGAGAATAAAGTGATGAATAAGAGTGGGAAAAAGATGTGTTTTACAAATATTCATTTCATAAATATATATATATATAAACCCAAAGACGCATGTGTATTGTTAGAAATTTAACCGGAGATTCCCAGAAATTAGCGAACAATTGCTAATTTAAATAGTGCTTCCGCTTGTGTCTAATAAGAATGTGGTTCGTTTTAAAAGGAAATTTCAAAATGTTTAATATGCTAACAATAAGTCGCATATGCCCCCTCCGGTCATCATAACATTTTTATGAACAAAACGATATGAAGTTTCTAAGCAATTGTAAATTGTAGTGTACATACGACTAATTTGATGAATTAATAAATAACGACAAATAAATCCAACGGCAATATTTTAAATAACTACGATAAACGCAAATAACACTGCTTTTCTTTTTGTTCCTAAAACAAACAAAGGTAATACAAAAACTAAGGCAAGGCTTTTATAAAATTTTCAGGGTTCTGTCAAACAATATGATTTGTCTAGATATATACAAAAAATCAAAGTACTTTGTTATGGTTCTTATAATGGCAAATAAGAAATATGAAAATATGAATAGTGAAACTTTCAAAAGCGTTTAAATATGTATCAATTTTGATTGATGCTCGTCTTTCACTCCTCCGGAAATATTTTGCCAGGGTTCATGATGTTTTTCGGATCAAGAGCCAGCTTTAACGCTTTCATCACGTCTAAGCCAACCTGGCCAAACTCCTCCTTCATGTAATCCATTTTGCCTAGTCCAATTCCATGCTCGCCAGTGCAGGTTCCACCCATGCTAAGGGCTTTTCTGCAAATTATGTAAGGAATAAGAAAGCATTTGGTCATAATCAGATCAGGAGTAGTCACTAGCCAAGAAAATTTTTAGAGAGGACACCAGCAAGTTTTTTGCGGACGAACTTTGGCACGGCAACTTTTTGTTGATTGTTCGCCTACTTTTTTACTCTCACAGAGGCCAAAAGTTTTTTTTTGAATCCTACGCTTGTTTTATTGTGCATAGATTCCAGACGCTGAGCGCCAAAAAATCATCAATAACATGTTTGGATTCGTTACCTGACTATTTGACCAGACACTTCCCACACTTGGCTCATTTCTTCCGCATTCTCTTCAAAGACCGGAAAAATACAGTGGAAATTCCCATCGCCAACATGCCCAACAATTGTGGCTTAATGTTTTGGATTTTGCTCAATCAATTATCAAAAAACATTCAAAATTACCAAACAATCCGCTGCGATCAATCATTGCCCGCGTTTCCGAAAGCATTTCGGGCAATTTGCTGATGGGTACACACACATCTGTGACGAAACCTTTGGAGCCGTGTCTTTTTGACATCGCTGCATAATAGGCCCTATGGCGTGCTTTCCACAGAACATTACTCTGCTCCGGGCTATTTGCCTTTTGGAAATTGCGTCCACCATTGGCAAGACAAAGATCTTCTTAAAAGATGTGTTTATGTTAATAAACATGTTTGCGGCTTCGAAAACCTATAGCACATACCGACATATTTTGAATGCATCACCACTTCTTCGTCAGAACCTCCATGGAGCTCCATAAATACAGTAAATGCAACAGGAAGCTCCATTTCAGGATTCAAAGCCAAACAAGCTTCCATTTGACGATCGTCAAGAAATTCTATAAAAAAAATCTTAAATCGGAAAACTCCAAAATTCCAATCGAGAAAATTAACACATAATTTAGTGCCCTTCGTCGGACTAATTATGGGTGCATTTAACCCTATTACTATAAGGAAAAAATTGAAAAAAGGAAATTTTAAGTTATACCCCCACTCTCTGCCAACGTGTTATACAATAAGTTTCAGGTCCCCTACATCCGTAACTCAATTAATTTGGACCTCTCTAATTTTGGGGGGCATGTGAACCATAGAAAACCTTTTTTACAGCTTTGCAGTATGGCTAGAAATGATGTTGTACGAACTCACCTAATCTGGCCATCGGGATACCCATCTGTCGCATTGCGACCACTGCTTGCATTGCGCCGCGAACATCGTCGAAGGCGCAGACCGCGGTGCCAACAGAAGCCGGCCTTGCATTCAGCTGAACACACGCTGCAGTGATCACGCCCAAAGTGCCCTCCGATCCGACGAACAGTTCGGTGAGGTTGTAGCCAGCACTGGATTTCCTGGAATTATTTACTCATTAAGGACTTTCGGATTTTCCCATTCCCCGTACCATGGCCGCCTGCCCTTTCCGCGAGTGTTCAACACATCGCCGTTTGGGAGCACCACCTCAAGATTCTTGACGTTGTTCTTCATGGTCCCGTAGCGAACAGAAGTGGTCCCGCTGGCACCGGTGGACGCCATTCCGCAAATGGAAGCATCGGATCCCGGATCTGATGGGAATGTGATGGTAAATTTTTATGAGAAAAAAAGAACATTTATTTCCCGACTCGTTTCATATAATGTTTCAAATTCAAGCTCAACGATACTTTCTGAATTCTGTTTAGCTGAGAATTTGAGATTTATCAAATTTTTGAAATGCTGCACTTTCTCTGTAAAATCACTAAATTAAACATGGAAAATTATCTTTTGACAGCATTTAATATTTGGCTAATTTTTCCCAAATACTTACCAACAGTGAACCAAAGACCGGTATCCCGCAGATGGTTGTTTAGTGATTTTTTGGTTACACCAGGCTGTACAGTGCAGTCAAAATCCTCTTCATTCACCTCCAAAATTTGGTCCATTCTTCGAAGATCCATGCAAATACCTCCCTAAATTTGGAAATTCAAATTTTTAAAACATTGAGAAAAACCTTTACGGCCAATACACCGCCTTCAAGTCCAGTGCCGGTGCCGAAGGGTATGACGGGGATGGAATGCTCATAGGCGAGGCGCATTATTGCCGAAACTTGTTCAGTTGATGCTGGTTGGACGACAATGTCAGGCAAAATTGGCCTGAATAAAACTGAATCGGTGAAAAAAGGCAATTTTATTATAATTAGCTTCGAGAATTCATCGTGGAAAGCAATTTTAAAAAATGAGCTCTGAAAAAAAATCATGATATGTAGCGAAATTCAAGGCCAATTATGATACATCCGACCTTCACGGAAAATATTGGTGAGCAACTACCTAAACCTTTCGGAGACAATAGTAAAAAAGCATATAAAGCCGCCAGAAATTCGAAATAGAGACAACTGAACCTATCAATTAATTGGGAC
Source organism: Hoplolaimus columbus (assembly GCA_016433075.1). Taxonomy (NCBI): domain Eukaryota; kingdom Metazoa; phylum Nematoda; class Chromadorea; order Rhabditida; family Hoplolaimidae; genus Hoplolaimus; species Hoplolaimus columbus. The sequence goes on along the minus strand of JAEHOM010000084.1, from coordinate 8,872 downwards.
CAATTAATTGGAATTAATTGTTAATTGGTTTAATTGGTTGTTCCAAAAATTTTACCAATCAATTAATTGGAAACAATTAATTGGTTTTAATTGGTCCAATTAATTGTTTTTAATTGTACAAATTTTTACTCTAATTCGAACCACCACTAAATGTAATATGTAATTTTTGATTTAATTTTGAGATTTTTAAAAAAATTAAAATTGAATTGTTGGCAAAAAAGGTGTTTTCACAAAATCACAATTTTTGCCATCTCCTTTCACATTGCCATTAGGCAGTAAAAATATATTCACCAGCACCAGATATATAGGGAATTTGGTTAGAAGATTGGATTTAAAAATGTACTTGAAATGGCCTTCATCGTGATCATACTGAGCCCGCGCACTGAGCGTAGTTTTGACAAATTCTGCGGAGCCCAATAAAGAGACCAATGAAGGCAATATCTTTTGGCATTTCTAAATTTAGAAATGTTTTTTAAAGTTACCTTTGATTTGATCTTTTACCTCGAAGGTATTCATCATCCAGTAGTACAATACAAACAAGAAAAGAAGTTGTCAAAAGCAACGGCAACGGTATTCGACTGTTGTCTCGCACACAGAATGTTATTAGTCCTGTATTTTCTGTAAAATATCTGACTGGAAGAAACATAGAATTTTATTACTTTTCTTACTAAAGCATAGATCATGAGATCATGACAAGGATTGCATTTTAATTGAATAATTGAACTGACATCAGACTATTCATCGCTCATTTTCGAGATGTTGAACATATGAAGGGCATGCCACAAGGCTTTCATTTAGTAACTTCAAATAATGGACTCATTTTCGAGTTTATCAGCACACTTGAAAACTACCGAGTCGAGTGCGGGAATTTGGCCCATTGGAAAATTGAAAATGTTCTATTTTTACTTAAGGCTTATAGGATAGGCAAAGGAAATGGAAGAATGGACTTCATTTTCTTTCGTGCCAAGGAGCGTCTGAAAAGCCCCGTTTTTTTAAAAAAAAAAAGGTAGGATTACCCCTTTCCCATTGATCTGTTGAAGATACCTTTTTGGAAAGGAAAAATAAACGCAATGGGGAAACGAACGAGGAAAATGGAAAGAGAGGACGGGTGGGTGACTCTGGTTGGTGATATGTAATTACATTGGTTGGTTGGACTACCACCTTACCTATCCAGCCGGCTGATGAGTGATTCTTTGTATGTCTCTCTCTCTTATTTATAATTCACGCACGCATGCAAGCTCTTTCCTGCCGCAGCGCTGATGACTGATGATGATTGGTTGAAGGCTTTTTATCATATTTGTTTTAGGGAGAGTCTTTGCTTACTTATAATTAGTAATTAGTTGATGTTGACGGCGGAAGAAGGAAGTAAAATTTAAGCGACCATTGATCATTAGTAATAGGAGACCAATGATCAAACGCGTTGGTGGGTGGATCACGCACAACCGTACGCAAGACAAATCGCTTCTAATACACATCTACATTTCTTCTGTCCATTTGCATGGACATATTATTCCGATCTTCTTCATTTACCTCCCCATCATGGCAAAGCCAATCAAATATGAGAATTGTTCTTTTCTTCTTTACATACTGGAATTTCAGGCAGCTTTATTTAATGATCACAAACTAATATATTGGTGGTAAGCAACAAAAACAGCAATTCAAGGTCAAAAAACAATGTGTTTGGATTAGAATAAAGTGCCGTCAAATCGTTCATCCATCACTGATTCCGATGCGTATGCGATTCACCATCAACCATATGCTTCGCAGCTACAAATTGTTTGCACGAAGTTTGATAGGGGGCCAGACGGCGTCGTCGACGACGTCCACAACCGCCGCAGCCTCCACAACCGCCGCACCCTCCACCACCACCACCACTGCCTCCGCCACCACCGCCGCATGACAGCGGAATGGTGATCACCTGAGGAGCTCCACCCGCGGCGGCAGGTGGAGGAGCACCGCCACCGCAACCACCACCACCACATCCTACAAAAAAAAAAAATCAAAAATTTCTAAATTCGTCACTTACCTCCACCGCCGCCACATCCACCACCGCATCCTCCTATAAAGAGACAAATACCGAAAAAAATTTTCAAATCCTTTGTGAACCTCCACCACCGCCTCCGCCCGCAGGTGGTCCGCCACCTCCACAGTTCACAATGACCGGACCACCACCTCCTCCTCCCACAGGCGGGCCTCCGCCGCAACATGGCGCTGGTGCAGGCAATGGCACCGGAGGCGGAGCTCCTCCGCCACAACAGCAACACGTACCACCACCACCACCGCCACCGAAGAAAATTGCTTCGGAAATGTGTGAAAGAAACAGAAGGAAAGCCAAAAATGGGAAGAACAGAGTGACGGCACAGCACAGCCTCATTTTGTCTAAACGGAATGGACCAAGGAGGTGGTTTATGCTGAAACTATGAATTTTCCCACTCTTTTTGATTTAAAAGAATAAAAGGTAAAGGGAGAGAAAGAATTCTGTTAAGACCTTGAGCAAGCACCTAAGAATCGTCTACGGTTGGAGTGGGAATTGGTCCGGTTTTATACCCTGAACATCCTGTTCACAGTATTCACTCGTCAGGGACTGGTTGGTTGAGGCTGTCAAAAGCCGCCTGGAGCGTTCGGTGAACAAATTGGCCCAATAACAATGACCAACTCGCATTGTCCCCTCCAGTTCGCCCATCCACCCTCCGTCTTTTCAGGTTTAACGTTGCAAACAGCAGCAAATCCCCAGGTTAATGGTTTCATGGTCCAATTGCCGTCCCCCACATAATTTGCCCCAATAATACAAAGAAAAACATTCTAATTTATCGCCATTGGTATGTAAAAAACCTAAAAGCCCAATGCGTTCCCACAACATTCTCCATATACAAGACCAAAAAATTAAAATTGTCAAATAAAAATCTGCATAAAAATCTACCATTCATTTATTGGCACAATTTTTTAACATCTTTTTTAATTTTTTTTTAGAATCTAAAATGCAAAAATGATCATTTAATTTCTGTTTAATATTATTTTATTTCTTCAATAATAAATTTAATATGCTTTTGATAACCTTAATCCACTTTCAAAATTTGACTGATATTCAGTATCACTGTTTTTCCTATAAACTCTTCGTTTTTTTTGGCAGCCTTCCAATGCATGTGCATGATGTGAAAAGTTATTTATTGGCACAGCGCTAATTTGCATAATAATCCGAGCAATGTTTGTGCTAATTGTGATCCCAGCAAACCTTATTAAATCTGACTGCGAATAATGTACAAGAATATCTTAATGCATTTAAATTCGCTGCAAATTTGCGCGAGGAAAAAAAGAAAGCTTTGAACATTCATTTGCCCACCAACTTGTCTCGACAGCACTGCTATTCCGGGAATTAATTATTTTTCATAATTTCCCATAGGAAAACTGCATTCATTGTGAGCACACGCCGCGAAAATTTTAATTTACCGATCAAAAAATATAATCCAATTTAATTCCTTTCTGCTGAAGAGCGACACATATTTTCAATTATTTTTGTTTCGTATTTCGTTATGTATGTCACCCACACAAGGCCTCTAACCAGCCGAGCAGACCAAACTACCATTTCCTTCTATTTTTAAATTTTATATTCACAAAAATTTTAATATTTTTAATTTCAGAGAAAATGGACGACCATCTTGAACGACCCTCAGCATTCACACGACTTTCTCGATCTTTTTTACGTTTTCCGAATTATTTTCGCGAACGGATGCGGTCCACAAGTCGAAGCTGTCCGGAATCAAGGTGTCTAAAATTTTTACTTTTTTCTAAACAAAAAATTGAAATTTCACAGGCTGTCCAGCCCCATGGCTTATTCTCCAAACAGCTTTTTGGCGTTCACCCAATTCCCTGCATCCCTCGAACCTTCAATACCTGCCACACCCACAACCATACCCGAAGAGAAGGAACGATTGCTGAGCACCGATGAGGTCCAACTCATTTCCAAAACGCTTAATTGGTAGTCCATTTTCAAAATATGTAAATTTGGCTCGAAACATAATTTGCAGCGCATTGAAAGAGGTGGACTTTGGCAATGAAATCGTTGTGCGTCTCTTAAACGACAAAAGGCAATAATATTTCTGCGCAATAATTTTCCCATCAATGAGATTTTGTCCTTATTTAGATCACTTTTCAAGAGTTTATTGGCACGTTGTGCGAAGCAAGCACATAACATTGAGGTGTTTGACCCGAAAAGTTTGGCACAATTCTGTCCTAGGGCTGTGAAGGTTGGCGACGGAGTGACCAGATTCTTCGAAAATGTAATCCAACTGATTTTAATTTATTAATTACTTTACCAATTAATTGCTCTATTGACAGTTGGCATTTGTGCTGGAAAAGGGTCTCAGTGCTGAGGAGCTGGAAGAAAAGTTGGCTGAACTGTGCCGCGCCAATGGTCAATTGCATTATCGGCTGAAGGTGTGGTTTCAGGCCGAGAATTGGCTGTGCGTGAAGAGATCCGTCGTGGACACGGTTCTGGTTGCGTACACAAGACAGCATGACACTTATTGCGGAGGAGGTCAGCTGAAGTGGTTTCCGATTGGGTTTGAGGGTTCAGAAAGAAATATGGAAACTGGTGGGCCCATTTGGTCCGATGCACCTTCATTACATCATCCTAATATGTTTTCATTGAAACTCTTTATTCAGGCGGTAGGAGTGTGCGTGCAGTGGAGATTGTCTGGATGAAGTTGATGCAGGCGGTCATCATGTGGATGAAGCAGGGATTTCTGGAGGTAGGCAAGGACAGGACATTTGATTTTTGGGGGTTTTTGGTCTTTGCCCATAATTGATGTCTAATTTAAAAAAATGCTATATGCGCTTTTTATTCGTATTCACTAAAGGTTGCTCTGTGCCAGAAGGAACAGGATGAACTGCTTTGACGAACATCTGCTGCTGAAATACTAACATGAACAAACAACACCAATCCCAACTGCTAATTGCCATAAATTTATGAGAGCTTTTGCAAAATTAAAAAATTTGGAGTTTTATTAAAGCTTTGATATTTCATATGCAAATTCTGATAATTCTTCCCATGATATGAGACTAAAAAGGTAACGCATAAATGAGTTTGAGTTATGCCTGTCGTAAATGGTGAAGTAGGTCATTAATCGATGTGGATTGGTTTTGATTATAGAAAGACCTTTTCAAGCCTTGTCAATTTTTATGCAAATTATAATTAATATAATTGTTAAGGCCGGATAGGCATGCAAATAGAAAGGACTCCGAGTAAAAAAGTGCCAAAAATTTTCAAAAATGTCCACATCAGAAACTTTAAGCCAATTAGAAAGTTTTGATGTTGCAATGTCGGAAATTAGATTTTTTCTATTAAAATAACTTTTGAAAGAAACAAGAAAATATGACAGGAAAGGAAAGCTGAATGGATTTGTTCAGTGATTCATTTTCGTATAATCACTTGCGCTTCCGTCCACAGACCGAACAGGATGAACCACCACCGCTTTGACCATAGGCGCCTCTAGAGCTGCCGTACTGTGCCCCACCGCTACCGGTGGATCCTCCTCCGAGTCCACCTCTGCCGCACACAAAACAAGATGAGCCAGTCACACCCATCATCCCTCCTCCGCTTCCGGTGTTCGAAGAACTGGATGAACTGCTTGAGCTTGAGCTACTGCTCCACGAGCTCATTTGGCTTCCGCCATTGCTCCAACTGGAACCTAGGCCAGAGATGCCACTGTCCTGACCACCACCGCATGTGGAACATGGACCAGTTGACTGGAAGGTGCTAATGGACGGCTGAGATTGCATTTCTCCGCTTCCGCATCCTGATCCGGTGCACCAACTACTGCTGCAACTTCCGCCCATACAATTAGATGTTTGGGAATATTGTTGAGGCTTAGAGTATGACTTAAAAAGGAGTTTTGAACAAGATCTGGGAACCGAAAATGCCTGCTGTTTGGTAACGGTTGTATAAGTCACACTGCCATCGCAACCGCCCGCCGATCCGCATCCCTGAGTGTTTAACCTGAATTAAGCGTTGTTTTCTTCACAAGTGTTGCCTGGTTGCCGCCGCCCATGTCTCCTCCGCCCTCGCATGCTGTTCCAGTACACCAACTGCTCCCACAACTTGCGCCCATACACCCAGATGGTCCGGAAGAAACAGATTGTTGCACTGTGGAAGAACTGTCACTAAAAAAATTTGAAATTTAATTTACTGCATATTTTCTGACCATGCACAGTTTCCGCCAAATCCAACGTTAGAATAGCCATAACTGTGACGTTGTATGCGCCTAAGCTTCTAATCTTTTTTTTTTAAATTTTTAAATAGATTTACGCGATCAATTCATTGTCTACACTCTTTTCCTCCACAGCATTTTTGGTGGCAATTGCAGGTGTCAAACACAGCAGTTGCGGTAGCACAATAAGTGAAGTTGCGAGGAGCATTCCGTCTTTTGTCAGCATAGTTCGCCAAAAAGGCAATTAATTAAAAATTGTTTTGCGATGGTGCGAGAGTGAATGAACACTTGAGCCGAGCAATGAGTCGGGTTTAAGTAAGTGAGGGCAAGAGGTGCCTCCCCCTGGCGTTTGCGTTGCTGACTCATCATCCACCATCTTCGCCTTCTAAATACCTGTTTCTGACCCTGTTCCATCGTCCCAAAATGAATGGCCTTGACACGCAGCAGTGAAAGGTGTGATCAGTTGGAGGTTAAGGTTTCCGATCCCAACGTTCCCCTCTCCAACCATTATAATCTTTGACGCCTATTGGGCGAATACCAACTACGTCACGAGTGATATGTATATATGTAGACGCCTCCCTTGAACAATAAATATTTACAGCAGCTCGTCATCAGTTAACTTATCACAGAATCAATTAAAAGGTATAGCAAAAGGTACAATCAATTAAAAGGTACAAAAGGCACTTATAGCTTTACTGTTTTTAGGTTTATCTTTACAAAAAAATTTTATCGGATGGGTCTGGCACATGCAGGGCTGCGCACGGGCTAAAAATTCCTGGCCCAGCCCTGGCCTGCTTACTTCGGGCCCGGCCCGATGTCTTGTAACCTCAGGCCCGGCCCGGCCAAGAACGCCCAAATATACTAAAAATAACATTTTTTCTCAAATTTTTCCAAAAATTCTAGGCCTGGCCCGGCCAGTGTCGGGCCGGCCCGTGCGCAGCCCTGCACCCCCGCCTGATACTAATAGGTAAATTGGTATGTCATGGGCATATAATTTACGGGTCTAGGATCGATCGATCATTGGACGGTTCGACCAATGACAGTTCGACCAAGTCAATTCGACCAATGGATAATTCGACCAATCAGACAGTTCGACCACAGACAGTTCGACCAGTGGACGATTCGACCAAAACTCCAAAAAACGGCCGAAAAAGATATTTAATCGGAAATGTAAAAAAATGCAAAAAGCAATCCAAAAATTAAAATCAAAAGATAGATCAGATCACAAAATTAAAAATCATCAGAGAACCACAAGTAATTAGAAACGAACATAATTAGCACATTGTGTGAGGTAGTCGTCCGCAAAATAGTCGCCGTAATGCTGGATGATGTTCAAGAGTCGTTCATTAGCCTGCCGGTATTTTACTCCCCTCGCCATCATCACCAAATCATTTTTGCCCCATGCAATAATCCCTTGCCCAATCCTTGACCCCTGTTATCCTTCTTCAATAAATCATCAATATCACAATCGTGTAACTTGTATCACTACAACGTGTAACTTGTATCACTGTAACTTGTATCATTACACATTGTCATCATTTACCATTTATTTTTTCTTTCAATAATGTTAACTTATTGTCTTATTTATATAGAATTTATTATCATTTTTGGTCGAATCGTCCATTGGTCGAACCCTCCTTGGTCGAACTGTCATTGGTCGATGGGTCCTGAAACCGCCCATGTGTGATAGTGATTCGAGTAATAATCTGTAGCATCACTTTCTGTGATCTGGAGGTAGGGAAACGTAAAATTTTTTATCACTCTATGCCCTAAAATGAAATCAAATTTTGAATATTTTGCTTTACTGTAATTTCTTTTGAGAGAATATTATTCAGATCGTTTCTGCAGAAATATTGGATGTATTTTGTGCCAATTATCCTATTTATGGTAAATGTTAATACTTGCTTGTCTTAAAAAAACAACAAAATCTGAAGGTGTTGTCCAATGTGGGTCAGGATCAACAGGGTCAAGAATGATCGAGCTTGGATGTCCAGTTTCTTTTTTTTAATTGCTGAGGAATGCGATGAGTGAGATGCAAATGATGAAATTCAGAAAGACGGTATTTATTCATTAGTAGCCTCCAATTGATCGGCTCATGGATACTCCTTTCTGATAATGTTCATTCTGTATGAATTTCAATTTAATTTGTGCTATCTCAATCGTGGAATTTTGCGCTAGATTTGCAGTCTCATTCTCCAATATTGGCCTACCATCGATATAAATGGGCCTCTTTCCAATATTTCTTAGCACACAATTGCCACCATCTGTCAACTTTAGCAGTGCCTAAATTCAATAGAATACTTTTCAATATACTTTTTACTCATTTCTTTTGACGCGTACGCGATTTTGACACGTGTGGGGGGGGGCCACGTGAACGACACCAAGATTATATTTTTCTGACCCCCCCCCCCTTAAGGAGTTATGCATTTTGGCAAAAACTGCCCAAATTTGGTCTATGAGCCGATTTCGAGAAAATTTTTTGCAGTTTTAATACACAATTTTTTATACACAATTGTCCCTAATAATAAAATTGCAAAATTTCCGAGTCTAGTACTGAAACTGGTAAAAGGAAGGAAGGAAAAAGATGCGATTGGATGAAAGTGAACCAGTCATTTTTGAGCCTAGTTTGGTTATGGAAGTAGAAGACCGAGATGATGAAGGTTACC
>JAEHOM010000083.1:0-18309 GCA_016433075.1 Hoplolaimus columbus | reverse complement strand
GCACTCATCGAGCGCCCGGTCTTCACGGAATGTCCGAAGATTTACCATTTGGACGTGGGCGCAATGTATCCGAACATTATTCTCACCAATCGACTCCAAGTCAGCAGCACCACCAACGGACCAAATCAATAATTACTTTTTTATAGCCTCCGGCGATTGTGACTGAAGAGCATTGCATGGCCTGTGTCCACAATGCGCCCGATGCAAAGTGCAAAAGGCCATTGCAATGGGTGTGGAGAGGCGAAATCAGTCAGTGACTTTGCTTATGCAATAGCAGTTCAATTGAAATGTGCATTTGCAGTTCCCGCCTCTCGAGGTGAGTACGAGATGATGATGTTGCAGCTGGAGAAAGAGAAGTTTGGCAAGGACCGACGGCCATTCAGCGCATTGCCTCAAGAGGAACGTGAAAAGATTTCAAAGGAGCGCGTCAAAGGTTGTTTTTCATTCCAATTTCGCATCAAAAAATCGTGTAATTTTTCAATAAATTATTTTTTTGTTCTTAAAATGCGGAATCTGGCCGCCAACATGTGTATCAATTTTTATGTTCCAGAACTTTTCGTAATCACATATTTTGTTGGCATTAGATTACACAGATATTTTGTGCAAATACGTAAAATTATCTTTAAATAGTTTTGAATCTGATCTTAAAACTACGAAAAAAAAGCTTATTTTTTTTCAATTTTGGGATCATCATCATGAATTGACCATTGAATGGTAGCACCAGCAGTTGATTCCTCCCTCTCCTCCTCCCTTCTTCCTCCCTCCCTCTCTGGCATGCACTTCCTCTCTTCTTCTTTCTTCCTCCCTTCCTCCTTCCTATTTCCTTCTTTTATGTGTCTTCTTTTATGTGTATGTTTTAAAAGTTTATTTTCATTCGTTTTTGTCAGAATGCTAAAAGTATCGGATTGCTAATCCATTTTCAGAATATTGTCGAAATGCATACAAGCGCTTGCATGACACTCGAGAGGAGCAACGGACCACCACGGTTTGCCAACGTGAGCACCCTTTCTACGTGGACACTGTGCGGGCGTTCCGGGACCGGCGTTACGAATACAAAGAGATGCACAAGGTAAACAAACACACACACAGCACTTCAATAACGGAAATTGACTGTGATTTTGCTTCAGAAGGCAAAGGCGAGCTTGGCGGCTGTGCCTGCGGATGATTTGGGTGCTCGGAAGCAGGCCCAGTCCCGTGTGATCATCTATGATTCGCTTCAGATGGCCCACAAGTGCATTCTGAACTCATTTTATGGCTATGTGATGCGCAAGGGTTCTCGCTGGTTCTCCATGGAGATGGTTAGTCAATTTGTTTGTGCCTTTTTCACGCTATACCTGAATGACATCGGCAGAAGGAGAAGATTCGTGGGTCTGTCTACTCATCCAAGTAAAGGGTGCGTTAGACCGTTGTTCTTGTATAGAAAAAACAATAACATCTTAAAATTTAGTCTTCAATATCGTTCATTAAAAAATTTTTGCCAAATTTCTATAAATTAACTTTTATCATATAAAATCTTTCCAGGTTTTTTGAGTTTGGAAATGAGAAAATTACTAATACGGGCGCATTAGGTAAGTAAACCTTCTTGCTCTTGGTACAATGTCACACCCTTTAAGGATAGACAGAGAGCTTTTCACGCCTATTCATACACTTTTTAAACGATTTGAAGGCCGGCATTGTGTGTCACACGGGCGCCTGTATTATCAAGGAAGCTCGAGAATTGATTGAGCGCATAGGGCGACCATTGGAGTTGGACACTGACGGCATCTGGTGCCTTCTGCCCACTTCCTTCCCAGAAAATTTCACCTTTCATACGCTGTCGGGAAAATCAGTGAGCATTTCCCTTTTTTGCTTCCAAAAATTGTTTGATTTAAGATCAAAATTTGTTACCCCGGCGCAATGCTGAACGCACTTGTTAAAGATCGCTTCACAAATGAACAGTATCATACAGTGGATCCAAACACCGGTCAATGTACCATCAGCAGCGAAAATTCCATTTTCTTTGAGGTTGTTGTCAGTTAAGCTTATTGCTTTCATTTCTCGCTGTAATTTTTAAGGTCGACGGACCTTATTATGCAATGATTCTACCGGCCTCCAAGGAAGAAGGCAAAAAGCTGAAGAAGCGGTACTATCATTTCATAATATGATTAAGGTTTGTAAATTCCAATTTTGAAGGTATGCCGTGTTCAACTTTGATGGATCACTTGCCGAACTGAAGGGTTTTGAGGTGAAGCGACGCGGTGAATTGGCCATCATCAAGTTGAAATATATCAAAATAATAACGAAAAACTTTTTTCTCTAAAGGTATTTCCAAACTGAAGTGTTCAAGCGTTTCCTGAAGGGCTCAACACTACAAGAAATTTACGAAAATGTTGCGCGAGAGGCCAATTATTGGTTGGACATTTTGCATGACAAAGTTACTTTTGGCTTTGAAATCCTTGAAAGACTTACCATGTCTTATAGGGTGGAACACTTTTGCGGCGAGAATTGTTCGAACTGATCGGCGAAAACAAAAGCATGAGTCGACAATTGGATGAATATGGCGACCAGAAATCCACTTCCATTAGTACGGCCAAAAGGCTGGCAGAGGTTGGCGCAAGAGAGAGCCTTTGATTTATCCATTCCAAAATTTAGTTTCTCGGAGCCGACATGGTGCGCAACAAGGGACTTGCCTGCAATTTTGTCGTCTCACGCTTTCCATTGGGCGATCCGGTTTCTGAACGCACTGTACTATTTCGTCACTTGCTAATATTGATTTATGGCTTTGGTTTGCTTTTTCAGATACCTTTGGCGATATTTGAGGCTGCCCCCAAGGATCGTGTCAAATTTTTGCGAAAGTGGACTAAGGGAGCTTCCCTCAAGGAGGACTTTGGATCGGACAAATGCCTCAAGGAAGTTGGAATTTACCTGTGTTGTTGAACATAATGGGAAGAGTTTTTGTCTTTGTTAAGCTGATTGACTGGCAGTATTACCTTGAAAGGTTAGGGAGTTGTATACAGAAGATTGTCACGATTCCGGCCGCCCTTCAGGGCATTTCAAATCCGGTTGACTTTTACTGATAAATTCAGATATTTATTTTTATTTTTGCACAGGTACCGCGTGTCCCGCATCCCCAATGGTTAGATAACAAGAGACGTGAGCGTCTAGAATTGCATACCCAGCCTCGCATCACTGATTTGTTCAAGGTCTCCTATTGTTCTCCTTATAATTTTTTTATGATTATTAACTTTAACAATTGTTTTATTTAGTCAGTCAGCAATCAGCCAGTCAGCGACCAGCCGCCAGCAGTCAGCCAGCAACGAAAACGGAAAGAAATGGAGCCAGACAGCAATCAGCCAGCAACGAAGAAGAAGAAAATTAATAGAGCACAATTGTTGCGGTATTTTTTTTTTTTTTGATTTTTTTTTTCATTTGAGCAGAATGATGGTATTGATGTCATAACACATAGATTTGAATCTATTGAGGCTCTTACCTCTTAAATTTACCAAATTCATCTAATTGCAAATCAAACATATGTAGTATATAGGTACATTTATTTTTAGAGAAGCCAAACGATCAGCCATAGAGCAGCATGCAACTCGACGATTCCCAAGGCACTGTTACCAGACAAGTCAACTTCAGAAACGAAACTGGAAGATGGATGGTTTTATCCCATGGGTTTGTCTCAAAAAAAGACAAAAGTAAAATCACAAAACATAAAAATTTAAGCTCGATTACCTCAAAACGATGTGGCATCTGCAGAGACAAGCCCGAGTTGCTGCATTCAATGCGGTTCGTTCGAATTCTGGTACTAAAAACTTTCACTTTTCAGACTGTCCTCCAAAACGCTATCGATAATGTTGCTGACAATGCTGAAAAAGATGGATCAAGCAACAACATTGAGTCCGCAACCACAAGTTTGGCGCTACGTGCAACCGCAGCACTTTCATTGGCACGCCGCGAAAGCACTTGGCGCATTTTACAGGTGTGTAATCTTTCGGAATAAATATTCCCTACTTTGTTTCTACTGTTTTTGTTTGTAATTCACATCTGATATGTTTTTGTTCATTTTTACCGATTTTATGACATATTTTGAGATTGCCGAGTCGCGCATTCCGGGTAAATTCACACTTTTCGCGCTGGTCGATGGAACAATGAGGAGGGTCAGTCTGAATGTGCCTCGCATAATATACGTTGATGACATTGAGCCCAGGTAGTCAGCTTTTATGTCGGCATTCTGGAATTAAAACCATTTTTTTTGTCAGACACACTGCTGTTGGTCGTCTCACCCAAAAAATATTGCCACGCCAACGTCCTTGCGCGTACCTATACGAGTTCAGCATTGACGAGCACTTGTTCGCCGATCGAATGACGTGCAAATTGTTGAAATGTTTTGAAAATAATTTTTCAATTTTCAGTGATCTGAACACGGAACTTTGCCTGTGGCGCATCAACGGAGTCTACGAGACGCGGGCACCCCTTCTCTTCAAGGCACTTGTTCATGTCGGCTTACGTTGTCATGTGGAGAGGAAACAGCACAGCGGAGGAGACATCCAACTGGAAGCAATAACGAGGGTGGGTATTTATTGTTTTGCATAGAAAATTTGACTAATTTCCGAAATTCACGTAGAAAAAAATTCATTCTATGACAATTTTTATCCCGTTTTCTGATCATTTTAGATAGAACGCCCTTCGGGCAGTAGTGTCTCACGACTCAACTGTCCGTCCTCATGTGTGCCCGACCTGTCCCGAGTCCATATGCTCTTCCTTTACGAATACCATCAAGCCGGTCGCTCCGTGCTTGCCCTGTTCATACCTCGGGCTGGTCGTGCTCACTTCTTCGTGATCAACAGGGGCACAGTTGACCTGCGCAATTTGGACACACTTTACGAGGCCGAAATGCAGAAATTGTGCGCATTTTTTATGGCATTTTTCAAATATTTTTTTTGACGATTTCAGCATTCAGCAAAGAGTTGAGACGGTGGAGAAGGAGTTTCCCGGTGTGACGGCGGAATGTCGGCGCATTCAGGCAATGGATCCCCACCAGTGCACGTCGCCGAAGGAGGCAGCGCGACAGTTGCAAACAGTGCTGAACGCCCTCAAATGGGCGCCCACCGAGCCGGCTCTCCTGTGCACTCAGTCCAATCGCACATTCGCAAAATTATTCAAAGTGCTTCTCAATTTTTCTCAAAACCGTCTTTTTTTCTCTTTTTTGATTCCTCAATTCGTTTTTTTTCAAAGGAATTCCCTTCGTTGCGCGCATTCGCCACTGTGCGTATTCGGGCGCGCGAGCCAGAAGGGCTGCTCAGTGTCCTGGACTGGGCAAACGCGATGGCGAAGCGGTCCATTCAGCACTTTTTCAATTGTTTCATTTATTTAAAGGTGAATTGTTGCTTACACTATTTCAAGATATCACCACATATAATTAATGCTTCTAGCTAAGAAATAGCAAGAAAAATCAATTACTTACTTTTCTATTCGACAATTTTTTTATAAATAATTTCTTTATCCTTGATTATCACATTTTTATGCGAATGTAAATTATGTTCTATTGAACAAACTAATTCTTTAGCATTTTTCGTCAGTAATTTCTTTCCTCGAGAAAAAGCATAAAAAGGGTCTATTCATAGTAAAGATAGAGGCGCTTACACTTGTCTGACTCCGTGGCGCAATGGTAGCGCGTCTGACTCCAGATCAGAAGGTTGCGTGTTCAAGTCACGTCGGGGTCAAAATTTTTTATTTCAATTAAAACAAATAACTATTATGTTTTTACTTTTTGTTATTTGATTTTTTACAATTAATTTTCCACGAATTTTTTTGAAACAGTTTAGATGGTTTTCAGGAGTATTGGTCCATGTCGACTTATGCAGAGATCCCATTGGGTAATCTGCCCGAAGACTTTCCGTCGTTTGCATTGGACACACTTTTTGCGCGCACACTTCAAGCAAAAAACCACCTCCTCTGGGCGTCTCCTTCATCAGTCCCTGACTTTGGAGGCAAAGAATTGGAGGTCAATAAGAGGGGGGCTGGGACATGAATATGGCAAAACATATTGTTTTTAAAGGACTGGCGACTCAGCTGCGATTGGGAGAGTGGCGCATTCACTGAAGCTCGTCCCTATGTGCTCAACAAAGAGACTTTTGAGGTTTTTGCAAATTCAATGAATTGTTTATTCATCATAAAATGTTCAGGCCATGTTTATCACGGCTGAACTGTCCGTGGGAGCGGTTGCAGTCACCGCACTGCTCCAAAGCGCGCGTATTGCGGATGCCGAAGGCACTTCTGAGCAGACTGGCTTTGCCGCATCCGCAAGTAGCCCTCACAAACATTTGTGTTGTCTTTGTGTCTTCCCTTATTTCAGACACTCAGTCCACAATGTCGATTAAAGAGGCACTCTCACACAGATTGCACGGACTCTCCAAGTACGATGACACTGTGCTTGTGGGTGGAGTATTGAGATGTCTCAAAGAAGTAATTTACTTTCATTTAATTTGCATACAATTTATTTGACTACATTATTTTATGTACAATTATTCTTTTTTTTTTTTTTTTTGGTTTTCCATCGTTTGGTCAAGGACATTCACGTCCATGGTAGTGTGTTTGCGGATCAGCTGGTCGTTAACATGCACAGGTTAACAACAATCGACAGATTTTTTGCATTTTTTTCAAATTTCAGATGGGTTAGTGATCCAAATTCGCTCCTTTATCATCCGGCGTTGCGGTCAACCCTGTTGACACTGATGCGCAAGTTGTGTCTATTGTTGGCTGCTGAGATCCAGAGGCTAGGAGGCTCAATCATTCATTGCTCTTTCACTCGTCTTGTGATCTCCACGAACAGGCAAGTGTCACATCAAAATGCCTAAATGACATGATCACATGATATTCTATCACTTTTTTTGCTTATTCTCTAACAATGGCCAGAAATTTGGTTCAATATCAAATGGGATATGGGATGGCGGCATGACGGGGATGGTCGAATAATAAATACCAAATTTATTGGCTTTTTCCACACATTTAAGGAGACTTAAAGTTTTAGGCATTCTCTTCCGTTGGCACGGGCCTTTACCGATTCTCTGTTGACGGCACTCGCGCAAAGGCCAATGTTCGCTTCTTTGCAAATCCAGCTCAAGCACTACTCCGACATGCTGCTTTGGATCGATCATGTTCGTTATGACCATGTTCTCTTTCTCCCCATGTGTTCATTTTTTAAGGCCAACCATGCGCATGTGTTTGCCACTGATGATGCCAGGGTGAGATGCTTTGCAATAAACATTTCAAAAATGCTTTCTTTTTGTCCCAGGATGGTCGAGTTGAGCATCGGTTCGCGCTGGCAGAACGAATTCCGGAGGAGCGCGGATGTCTCGCATTCTTCAATGCTGCCATTGCCGGCTTCCTGGGCATGCTTTCGAAGTGGCGGCGTGAAAATGGAGAGGAGGTATATGAAGCCGAAAAGTTTCTGAGTTTACTCTTTGGTAGCACAATCCGTGTGATGAGGCATCCTTCGATGAGTATTGCGCCACCCAGTTGACGGAAGAAGTCGTGCCGAGTCTGTTCAAATTGGCCACCAAACTGGTCGCGGCTCGTCCCCAGCTTCGCCGCTTGGCCGAACAATATGGCTGTTCGGATGTGCCGTTGGAGTTTACAAACTGCATTTGCCGGGTCAGATGAACCCAATTCAATGGAGTCCCCTTTCCTGAAGCAATCAATTTTCAGGTGCTTTCCGTAGTACCATCGCTTGATGAGCACGTTGATCGGATGCGCAGTCAAATGCTGCTTATCCTCCAGCAGGTGTTGTTGGGACTGTGTTGTTGGGAGCTGTCTAATAGAGAAATGTTTGATGTCTAATTACTTGGGTCATATATGACTCGTGTCATATAGTAATTTTTTTAAAAGCACGTACGTGCCAAAAAAACGTGTATATCTAATAAAGCGCGTACGCGGACGGACCGCGGCAGACCCAGCAAAAACCGCGGAATATAAAAAAGCGCGTACGCGTCTTTAAACGTAGTTTTAAAAAATTAAACATTTATGTATTAGACATTTTAGGGGGATCCGGGTGTTTTTAATTGTCTTCTTTTTTGTCATGTCCTTAATCCTTGCCCCATGCCTAGGATGGTTCGAGTAAGGCTTTGTACGGCCCGTTGGATGAATGGACACCCTCCAGTGGAGTGTTGCTAGAGGACGTTTTCTGTCCAAAGTGCTCGCAAAGTGCTGACCTGGACTTGGCGCAGCCGGTGAAATCTGTTGCTCAACAACAACAGAGAGGAGGAAGAGGAAATGACGGTAAATCGCGAAAAAAATATTTGCAATCAATTTAGTTATTTTTTTAAGACCCATCAGCAGCGGCTCCGTTGCCGTTCTCATGTCCGCATTGCAGTGCCGATTATCCGACGAGCCTCATTGAGGAAATGCTCCAGGAACGAGTGGCAAAAATGCACACTGCCTTCGTGCTGCAGGATTGGCAGTGCAAAGCGTGCAAAAAGGTGAATTGGGAGTGGGGCACTTTCTACAGCTTAATTTAAAAGCACAGATGGGCGCCAAATTCCTGGCCAAACACTGCGAGTGTAACAACCCGTTTGAGGGAACATTGAAGGCTGAACAGCTCCGACAGAATCTGGCGCTTGTCGGGCGAGTAGCGCGAAGGCATCGGCTGGTCAATGTGCAACACTCGCTCGATTACCTCTCTCAATGTTACGAGTTTGTATGACACAATGTTTGATGATATGCAAATGCAGGAAGGCTCGTAGCTAGGAAAAAATTTCAGGGAGGGGGAAATTGAACAAATTCTTCGCCACGCATTCGGCGTCGCCGAAAGACTGTTTTCGCGGTTCTGGGGAATTCCTCCCCTTCTCCCGGCTACGGGTCTGAATGCAAGAAATCCCGCTGACCAATTGTTTATTTCTAACTTTGTTGTGCCCCTGCATCTCACTTCACACTTTCCGACCTGTTCAAGTTTGCGATCTCATTGTTTGCTCACCCAACAACATTTACACTTTCTATTGTTCATCTTTGCATTTTCTTCATTGTTCGCTATTGTAATAAACAATTGAACATTTGAACAAATCGTCACTCGTCCATCCTTCACTTCATTTTGGATTGAATGTGTGCGTGTACAGCTGAAGCGCTTCCCATTCGGCCTAAACCCAGAGAGACGAGATTATTAGGTTGAGGTCAAATTGTAAGACACTACGGATTTTAAAAATACAGGCAAAGGCAACAAAGAATTTTTGTGGTATACCCATTCACCTATGACTTGTGGTTACTTTTCCACTTCACGCGGGTTATGCCAATTCGGCGTCTCCGGGGAAATTATGGCGAGGAGTCAATTAATTTACTAAATATTGCGCCATATTGCAAGCTTTTTCTTCTAACAAAAGCGTGTACAGCTTGTCATTTAGCTCTAAGCTCTCTTGTTGTGTCATTTAGCTCTAAAGAATATGTCTTTTGGACTCTTTCCTGATTCTTCCTGATCACGCAATCAAATCTATATCGAAATGCCAAAAGTATGAAAATCAAAAATAAAAAGATTTTGTGTCTTTTGGATCATTTGCTCAAGATCCGGGCGTTGATTTTTGTTGTAATTCAGTGCAGATCTCAAAAGATAGTTGGCGACCCATAATATCTCATCGATAGCTGCCGGACAGCATCAAATTCACATGTCATTTTTAATGGGTAAATGGTAAAAGTCCCACAATAGCCGATTTCCTGTTAATTTTTGGCCCAAAAAGAAGTCATTTGTGCAGTCGCCTGCCTTGAATGCTGCCTTCGGGTCCTGTCCGGAAGCGACCAGCTGTGGCTGTGCCATGCCCATCATCGCCTGTTCGTCCATCATCTCGGCCGCATTCTCACCGCCCAGCACCAACGCATACACGGAACGGAGGCCGAACACGTTGAGGAAGTACCTGAACAATGAACATAGTTGGGGGAAAAAAATGAAATTGACGAAAATGGGACTGGGAAAGAGAGGTTTGTGCATCATTGTATGTCTAGTGACTCGGCAATTTAATTGGCAAAATTAATTTCAATTTTAATAATTTTTTCCATTAATTTTTCCCAATTAATTGATTGGCCCGAAGTCCGGTCTCCACTCTCCAATTAGGACCGAACAGTTGTAATGTCACCAAAAAAGCCGTTCCATTGACATTTATGAGTGAAAACCGACCATGAAGCGGAGGAAACCCAGGCAGCGTCCAGCGACACCAGGTCCACGCCCCTTTGAAGCATCGGCTTGAAGCGCAGTGTCAATGGAAATGGGACCTGCAAGGAAGAATGGATGGGACCGTCATCTCATTGCTCATTCGTAGGGGTCGCAAAAATAATGAAACTACTATTTTTTGCGCATAGAATTTTCAGCTGTTAGAAGTGAAAAATGTATACTTAAGACTATTTTAGCAATTATTTAGCTAATTTTCTGCGAAAATCGAAAAATAACCAACTAAAAAGCGCGAAATTTGCAAAATTTGCAATATTTCCCTAATTTAAAAATTGGAAAAATCGACTTTTTTTTCTCCAGAAGCTAAATTTTTCTTATTGTCCAAGCAGTTACCCTTGTGGTGACGAAGCCCGAGAAAGTCCAGTTGATCCAGCCTCCGATGAAGCTGAAAGAGGGAACGGGTATGTTATCACCCATCGCTCATCTTACATCAGCGGAATCGTGTTCAGCATGTTGCCCTTGACCATTTCAGTCATCATTGTCGGATCCAGAGCCTAAAAAGTACAAATTAGCAAGCAAAAATGAATAATTCTCATTTATTAGAAGCAAGGTCGAACAAGTACGCGGAGTTAAAGCATTAAAAAAAATACGAAGACAGGAGAATAGGGGTTTTCCGCTCGAGTTCGGAAATTCACAAATTGAATCGACGGAGAAAAATTGAAATGCAATTTTTTTCTCATTTTTTTAAAATAAAATTCCATTGAGAAAGTAAACCAAATTTAGCAAAATATCCCTGAAATACCGCTTAATCCCTCTCTTCATGAGCCAAGAATTTAAAATATTCGGTTTTGATCAGCGATCTAATCAATTTGTGATCTCTGAAATTTTATTTTTCTTCTGTCCGTCTTTCTCTTTACTCTCACTCACACTCCCACCCATTGACTGACCGGGTTTGGCTGCGAGTTCTGCTTGTCCAGCCGCTTCACCAATTGCCCGTGCTGTTCGTCGCAGAGCAGCCATCTCCGCTGGGCAAACGAGTCGGCGGGCAGAAAACGTCCGTTCTCGCGCAGAAGACGCGACTTCATCAGCCAATGACTGAACACACGCGAAAAGAGTAAAAACAGTTTGTTTTCAATCCAATAAAGAAATAGAGGCGGGAATGGATGAATAATGAAGGTGATATTTGATTTTAATCGATAAGGATAGCTTTTCATTTTATGTAATAAAATCATCACACTCTTTCTTGAGTTGTAACCAATTTTTGAGCCTAATTTTACAATTTTAAATAGATTGTGAGTAAATAAATAAGAGAGAAAATATATGGTGCTCTAAATGTAAAAGTTTTTTGTTTTTTACTTAAAAAGGCTCTCAGGGCCCACCGAGCAAAAAAGTGAAAGGCAACCATATCAAAAAAACAATGAAGAATGGATCTCCTGGTTAGTAGGTTTTTCATCGTCAGACCCACACGGTTGGAGCTCGTTATTTTGACTTTACGAAATTTTCGCTGCCCAGATTATACGAATTTGTCACTTGTTTGTCAAAATAGCCAAAAGCGCTGTTGCTCCCGTTGTCTTGGGATGCCCATTACCTATCCCGACTGATCTCCTGCTTGGTATTGTTTTGTAAAGTATAATATAGCGTAAATCATCCCAAATTCTGTACACACAGACCACATTCTGAGATTCTGACGACACAGAAATAGACCGTAGTTCTTGTCTTCCTTCCATATCTGCCCATTTTTTCAATCATTCTTTCTGTCATGAATGCATTTCAATCAATTTACATTTAGTAGTGTCAATTGCAATTTGTCAATTGCATCATTTTTCATCAATTCTCGTTTTGCCTATTTATAAATAGGACGTATTTACCATATTTTAATTGGGGATTCCATGGCTTTTTCAAGAGAGCAAATTGCAATTTTTGATATTCGTGATTATTGAGCCTTGTTTTTTGCTCGAGCATTGGTGTTGCACATGCACGAATGACGAATGAAGCGATTCAATTCTTACCAGTAATCATCTTACTTTCTTGCATATTTTTCCAGGCTTATATTTGATTTAACACTTACATTTGAAAACCATCAACCAACAACACCAAATCGAAAATGGCCGATGTTGAATTGCAAGAACAAAGTGTGCCGTTGAAAAGTGCTGAGCAAGGGGCAGCAGCCGAAGGTGCCGAAACAACGGAAGTCGGTGGTGACACCCAACAACAACAAGAGAAGGTCGAGCAGAAGGCTTCCAAGGAAAAGAAGGGCGGCTGGTTCTCTAAGAAAGTGAGTGAGGATAAATTAGGACAGACTATTCACATAAAAAATTCCAGTGTGACGTAAAATGCAAATCCGTTTGTGAATTCGTATTTCAGTTCTTTATTTCACTCATCAGCATTCAGGAAAAGATCCGATTTGAAGTTGCTTTGTCTTTTCGTTTAAGAACATCGGTGGGCAGGTGGGGGTTCAGTCCTTTTTATATTGCATTTCGGGATTTAGCGGGTCCTCCACTAATTTTTCGCTTTTTGCATTCTTGCTGATAAATTTTTCGATTTTGAGCAGTCCCCTACTTTTATTGTTGGGGTTTGATTATATCATTGTAGCATATTTTTTGTGGGCGAAGGGGAACTTAAAAGCAGATTTTTTAATTATTAGAAGACAACCAAGACCGAGGTCAGCGTGTCGATGGGTACGGACAAGGGCATGGTCATGATGTCAGAAAGCGGAGCTGCTTCCGACGGCGAAGGAGGTGCAAACAATGTGAATGAGAAGAAGGGCAAAGAGGCGACCGCAAAGGGACACAACAAGTGTCCGTTCAGCTTTTGCCGATCGCAGAAGGTGGAAGGACAGGCGGAAGGCACTGTTCAGGGCGGAGCGCAACAGCAACCAACTTTCCAGTACGACTTTGTACAACGCGATTCGGCCAAACTGCAAGAGGTGTTCATTTCAGTTTAAGCACTAATCACTTTCGACCATTTGAGCCTTTCATTTATTGCCAATCTTTATGAACTGGTGTTGGGTGGTGGAACTCTTGGCAATTGCCCCACAGTGCATACCTTCACAAGGGGGGGGGGTCAGGAGGCCCTCAAGCCCAATTTTTACGTTTGACCACTTTCAAATTTTCGGATTTTATTGCATTTTTACTGATAAATTTTTCAAAAAATCCCAAATTTTACGTTTGACTTTTCAAAAACCCTTACGTTTGACGTTTGAGACCCCCCCCCCCTTGTGGAGGTATGCCACAGTGTGCATGCTTTTTTGGGTTTTGCTTATCGAGGGTTTGTATCTCAGTCGCCCATTTCCTTATATGCCTTATTTCATGTACTCATATCAGTCAATTTCCACTACTTCTTGCATAGAGAGATTTGATCAATGATCGTGCGGGAACTTTGTGTTTTTTTTAATTGTTTTTCTTAACACTACTTTTTGTATGGACTGGGGTAGCTTTTTTAATATGCGCGGGCCAAAATACTCGTAAATTTTTGACCTAATATTTGTTTTCACCTAGTAGACCAAATGTTTGCGTATAGAAAAATCGTAGTCTTGCGATGATCAATTTAGTTATTTCTCATCAATACATCACTTTAAATACTATTTTACCGAAATTTATACGATTGAGAAATATTAATGAAAAAGATATTAATTGTGATGCTTTCACTAACGAAAAAATTTTCAGTGTATAGGTGGCGAAATAAAAAAGTGCAAAATTTTTGCTTTAGTTCTATTGAACTTCATTTATTCAGTTCCTAAATGGAATAATCGCATTATCATTTCATTTCTTTTAAAGGCTATTGA
Source organism: Hoplolaimus columbus (assembly GCA_016433075.1). Lineage (NCBI taxonomy): Eukaryota > Metazoa > Nematoda > Chromadorea > Rhabditida > Hoplolaimidae > Hoplolaimus > Hoplolaimus columbus. Next base: position 4,396 of record JAEHOM010000083.1, on the reverse strand, counting down.
CCTTGGCATTGAGAACATATTTGGGGAGCCGGATGCTGTTCACTCGATTAATGGTTGGTAAATCGAATTTTAACGTCTTAATTTTAGTGACATGATTGAAAATTCAGGTGTTTGGAAGGCAACCATCCAGGTCTTTCTTGCGGTAAATTGTTTTTTTACGCACCATTGTTGTATTCTTTAAATTATATTGGTCTCAACAGGTTCGGAACTTCTGCTACAAACTTTTCACATTGGTCTTTGCAATTCCGTTGGCAATTCTGTTTGGCATTCTGTTCGCCGTTTTCTCTGCTCTCAGCGTGTTTCTGTTCGTGCCGATTGGCCGTTTGTTGTCAATTCCTTTCAGCTGGCTGGCAAAGGTAATTCGCTCTCTTCCTTTACATTTATATCATATTTCATCTTATAATGACATTTTATATTTTTATTTTTTGCAAATAAAATGAAAAAAAGCATTAGTTGAGCGTGTGGGAATATTCTCATAGTATAATCGTCTGGATGCGCTTTTTATTTATGCCAGCCAATTCTTTACTCACAAGTCACTCAATCATTTTGACTATAGTCCAATTGAATTTCCCAAACATTTTTTTAGGTTTGGTCTGTCCTTGTTTCTGCCATCTGCGATCCATTGTGCCGTTCCATTTCGCTCATGTTTGGCAATGTCAAAGTGAGCAGATACGGTAAGAAGTGTCGTACTTTCCATCACATGTTTTCATGTACCACTCGAAAATCTTTAAAACTATCTGAAAATCACGTTTGTCAGACCAAACAAATGTTCATTCGTAGACATGAAAATTTAAACATAGATCCTGCTATCTTTCTTTCAAAAAATTGAATTAGTCAGAATAATAAACATGGCAGAAAATACTGGTTCTTTAAAAAATTATTAGTGAAACGGCAAATGGAAAAAGGTGTTTTTTTTTCGCAATTTTCGTTTCGATTAATCTTATTGTTTAGAATTTTTAGTGGCCTTATTTTGCCTTTTTGTCCAGGAATCAACCAGGACCCAACCGCAGTGCTCACAACGGCCTGATGTTACATGAATGAGAATTCGGATGATGGTTTTGCTTTGCTCTGATCGTCGCTCCTATAACTTTGCTTTTGCTGTTTATTCTCCAAAGGATCCCAACCAAAAATATCCGACAGAGAGACGGAAATCTCACTCATCCAGATCCTACCTAACAATCAATTCACTCGCTGCTTTTCAATTTCCAAGGTTTTTGCTTTCCCCACCACATACCTGCCTACCTAAATTCCTCATCTTGCGATTAAGAACATCATGTTCACATTTTCCAAATTTCTTCAGGAATAAATATTGTCTATGCTTCTTTTGAACCTTTTAGTATTTGTACAAGTATTCTATATTTACAAATAAGTTTAAAAAAGTATTGATAGTTTATGATATTCTTGGTTTCTATAAACTTATTTTTTGAAGAATGTGAAGTCGATGAAAGGATAGGTAAGGGAAGGGGGCAACTGTGGGGATCATCCAATAGCTGTCGATTCGAGAGGACGGACGAGAAAAAAGTCTTTGTCTAAAATCAGAGACATCATCAGAGTCTAATCATAAGACTTCTCGTCTAATCAAAGACTTTAAAAGGGATATTCGACCTCAACTGACACTTATTAGCATAAGACCGAAGACAAGAGACCTTTCAAATTACTCCTGATCCTGACTCATTTATACATTAACAATAGATGATTATGATTACAGAAATATCATGGACAACAATGAGATCGCATGAACATGGGGCCGGGGGTTACACAAACAATAGGGCAGAACAGCAGAATGGGGTTGTTGCAGACGGGAAGACATTCACATTGGTGTTGATGAGAGATGGAAGAGTGGTCGATGGTCGAGTTGCGGCCTCTTGCTCTCGCAATGAAGACATCTGCTGCCAGTCGCGGGTGAGAATTGGTTGACGGCCATCGTTCGGCTCCTGCGGCGCGAGTTGGTGCTGCTCCGGTCCAGACGGCGCCCACTAGTGCTGCTGTTGCTTTTAAGTGAATCCTGGTAAAAAATTTTCTTGTAATTTTTCAATGAACATATACAACTTTTTTTAAATGCTAAGCATACATGCACAATTGGGGTTGACTCCCTCCCACTATCTTTCGTAATAAAAAGCAAAAATAATCAAAAATGCAATAAAATTCGATTTTTGTGATTGTTGGTCGACCCGCACTCCATTGTCTAAGCCTTTCAATTTTTGTTCACTTTTTTGCCTTATAAGTTCCGATAGGCAGCAAAGCTTCAAAAAAATTGTTGAAATTGCTCCAACAATATTAATAATGTCATATCTACATGTTTTTTTTTTGATTTTTTTTTGTAAATTGAGAGCTTACTTGCCCTCGTTTTCCCTCGAGAGTTGATTATTCACAAGCGTGTCGAAGGTTAACAATTTCAAGGTTAATGTTTGGATAAAATTTTGTTTAACTAAAAAACAAATAGTACTCGCGTTATGTCTTACACATATTTACTCATTACTTATTTATCCATTAATATTTCTTTTTGCTTTTGAATCTGAATAGTTTCTGGTCTTTTACATAACAAATTGTCATTGAGAATAAATTAAGATCACAAGCAATTTTTCCCGACCTTTTTCTGAATTTTTAACGTTTTTTTTAGAACATAAAGGATCTTGTAAATATTCCAAATGTATTTTTTGTGATGACTGATTATCTACACTGGTCTGATAATTTAGGTTTTAAAATGAGTAAGAAATAGCCGTTTATGAGAAAGAAATAGCCGTTTTCGTGCAATGCATTGGTAAATGATAACAAATAACAAACAATTAAATTCACAAACATTTGGCAACATGCTGAGTGAGCTGGCGGCACACAGGCACACTGCCGGTGGCAATTAAAGGACAAGCGGGGACTCTGTTGTGTGTTGCATTCATTCGATTCCGTCCAATCCCATGACGACATCCACCTTCTTCCTCCACATTCTTTCCCCAAAATCACAAACAACTCCCTTCTCGGGCGATGGAAGGCAGATGAGGGCAAGGAGGAGCAGCAACAATACCAGCAGAGCTGGTGAGGAACCAGCCATCGGCTGGTAATGAACAGATAAGAGCAGTGTGGATGAGAAAGGCGAGCGAGAGAGAGGGGGCGAGCAACAGACAGAGCGATGGAGGACATTGGTGGTGGGGGTGATAAGAGGGAGGGAGGAAATGGGCACAAAGCACATTTTGCAAAGTGCAGTGGGGGAGGGGGACACCCAACCGTACCCGATCAATGGGTTCGTCAAAACTCCTTTTTCGACACTCCCGGCCGTCGATCCTCCAGGATTCGACCATCCTCTCCATCGTCCCCTCACTCATCTCGGGGCAAGCTGACTGTCGGTGCCCGCCCGAACGGGGTGTCCTCCTCGGTCACGCGCTTCTTCCGGAATCTCGCCCTCAGTCGTTTCACATCGAAACGCACTCTCGAAGTCGATGGAGCTTTGTCCTCTTCCTCCACCGCAGTCACTTCGCGCAGTGGTATATCTTCAGCTCGCGGCTCCTCTCGCACGGTTCTTTCGACAACTTGTCATTCTTCTCTCGAGCGAATGGGTCGTTCTGCATGTGTCCGTGGCAAGGCTCTTCTCGAGACGAGCAACGATCTTATCGTGCTGATGACCGGTCCAATGACATAGACGGATAGCACAGGGATGATCACATCCCGTACGGCGAGGAAAGTCACATAGCCACAACAGATGTTGATCCACAAGGAGAGAAGTAGCAAAACTTTGCTCCAGATCCAATCTTCGGCTGCTCCAATTAATCCTCCTTCAAGAGCTCCTAGTGCTTGCGCTCTGGCGGTTCGATACTCATCGTTCCGAGTTTTCCAATTATCGAGTCGAAGCCACTCGTCCAAGTGCGCAAACATGGTCTCTGTCGAATCGTTGTCAATAGCACACATGAAAAACGACCGGATCGAGCTCCATAGTTGCTCAACTTTTATCTTGCAGTTCTGACAGACTCGAAATGCTGGTGGAATCAATTCTTCCGGCCATTGCTGTGTTCGTGTCGATCTTTATCCATTCATTCTCTTTCAACTGAAAGAAGTGCTGGCGGAAAACACTGCAGTCTGCCTTCGGTGAACTAGAAGTGAGGACTCTCAGCACAGGATCGATGAATGCATCAACGAATCGAGAATTCAAGTGCAAACGGACTGGGATGAATGCACAACAGTCGTTGACCGAGCGATAATCTATGTCGACCATCGGAATATTGGCGCACGAAAATATCTGCATGACGTTCTCGCTCACCCATCTAGCTAGCAAATTTTTCTGCTTTAGCAACTTCCGAGCTTTGATTGTTGGATTCTCTGTTCGGGCGCTTTTTTGCACTCTTTCGCAAACAGACGCGCAATAGAACGGCTCGTTGCCATTTGTCCCGCGGTTAACTGTGCTGCCAAT
>JAEHOM010000082.1:0-18375 GCA_016433075.1 Hoplolaimus columbus | reverse complement strand
GATATGGGTGGGATGGGTGTGTGGCTGGTCGGGTCTCCTGCTGCTCGCTGCTCTTGAGCTCATCATCATCCTTCTCCTTCCCTTCGCCATCCTCAGACGCGGGTCCTTTCTGGCATCGGCTGACCCTTCGCCGGGGTTTGGTGCTGTTTCTGCCCATTCTGGTGCTGGTGCTCGTCTGCATCGGCCTCGCCTTTTGGGTGCAACCGTAAGTGATCACTGACTGACTGCCTAATGGACTACTAACTGTGATCCGATTCCCTGAGTTTCCCCCGTCGTCCTTCCCCTCACATTTTCGACGATTACTCACTCACCCCTTAGCCGTGCGATCACCGGCTGATCCCCGTGCATCATCCACTTGGTGTATATCTAAAAAAACTTTTATGCCTTTTATGTACATACTAGACATACGTCCTATTCCTTGCTCCCTTCCCATTTGAACTTACAATTACAATTTCAGTAATTTCAGAATTTTTCTTCGGAATCGAGTTATTTTTCGGAACGAAGGAATCCCATATTTTGAACGAAAGAAATGTCCAAATTTTGTTTTAATACCCATGTTCCAAAAAAATCTGTATAGAAGATGTATGCCTTTTTGAAATATTCTTTTGTTTTGTCCGTTTCGTTTTTTCCGAAAACTTACTTGTTGTTCCGCTTATTGGTTTCAGTTTCGAGACTTTGGCTCGGGTTTCACAAATAGGCTCAGTGTTCCTCCCCCAGTTTCCAAACCTCGTAATTGTATGTTTTGCCCCTCTGAAGCGGGTAATTCAGGTAGCCACCGATCACTTGGCCATCACCAATTTTCACATGCGTTGGCGCCACCAGTGTCTCCGTGCTGAAGGAGGCGGTCACGTAGTAGGGAATGTGCAGCCGATGGGCGGTCACTTTGTCCGTCAAAAGGGTCCAGTTGGTGTCGCCGGGAGGGTCCCGCTCGTCCACCACCACATAATAGCGCCTGAGGAACGGGGGTCAGACACAGATGAGGGATCGAATCCCATTCCATGTAGGAAAAGCTTTACGGGACGGAGAATTTCATTCGCGAAATATTCTGAATGTATAAGAAAAATGGAAAAATGGTTCCTTAAAAATGATCCAGCCTATTATGTTGATAGAATGTGTGTTAAGAAAAAACAAAATCTGCATTTCCTCATTTACATAAATTTCCTGGAAGCCAGGCCAGAGACCAAAACGGCTGTGTCGTGCCGTTCGGCTTTTGCTCCCCTCCCCTACGCCCACTCACGTGATGTTTTTTTCGGTGGGCGATGGTGCAATGGGCACTTCCCATTGGGTGCCCGGCACTCCGATGTGCTCGACATGGTACGGTGGCGGCACAATGCAACAGTTCTCCTTCACTTCGGGCGCCTCGGCAACCGTCGGCCTTCCCGCCAGCTTCCAGTTGTTCCACCGTCCGTCCACCTTCGCCCTCACCATAAAGGCGTACTCCTCGGGCGGATTCGGCAAATTGAACACCAAATAGCACAATCGACTGCACGGGTCCTTCGGGCACAACAAGTCCTTGCGATGGCGTTCGGGCTCCTCCACCCAAAGGGTTCGGCTCTGGTGCAGATGGATGTAACGCACTTGGTAATGCGTGCCAACACCGCCCACCACCGGCTCCCAGCTGAAGAAGTACGACGATGAAACGTATTTATTTATAAGGAATGGAGCAAGAGAATGCGTGGAAAAAAGCGAGGCACCATACTTTGATAACCTTTGTTTTCTTTGATCCAGCAGATTCTTTTCCAAGTATAGAGTATACGATTCAGATTTCAAAACGGCCAAAAATTTTTGTCAAAAAGTATGGAATAATGTATTTTTAGATTCTATCCCAGGATCAGGAGAGAATGCGAATGACCAACCTCATGGAAGTGGCGAACTGCGTCTGGTCACAGTGGCGAATGTCGCCGGGGAGGAAGCAGCCCGGCTGCAGAGTCGAGTAGATGGCCCACGCTCCGTCCATTTGGTCCTTCAGCTGCAGCGTTACGTTGTAGGTGGTGGTTGGCTCCAAACCGCGGATGGTGAACTCTGTGGCCGTGGGTGGCACATCAATTGTTTTGATGGAGCCGATGCGCAGAAAGTGGGAGGTCGAGTGGACAGCCTTCGCAGTGAGCTGAAGAGGGGACAACGGAAAAATGGGAGAAAAACAGAAAAAATGGGAGAAATGTGACAAAAAAAAAGAAAAAAGAAGAAAGAGACTGTGCTTGATAAACTGACAAGCCACTTACGATGTATCCTCGGTGCGCGAAACCCCAAACCGGGTCCCATTCAACTGTCAGTGAGCCCGGCGATCTGTCCTTCAGACGCATAATCCATGTCTTGCCGGGCGACAAAGTTGCCCAGGAACCCCATTGAGTGGCACCGTAGCCTAAAAAGTCAAAAATAAATGGAATAAAGTTACAAAGAATAAAAGAAAAATGATTTTTATTTTAAATGCGCAATTTTATCAATTCATTACCGGAATCGGTGCCTCCCTGCACAGTGATGTTGTAGATGGTGTCTGAACGGGGAAAAGGGCGTCTCACTCACTTTCTTCTCTGGCCATTCTTTCCCGTGCCAACCCACCGGGTTGCAGTTCCGTGAACTTGATCGAATTGCCGGGCACCATCACCGTGTAATTCTTGCGAGCACCCGCCTTCATGGTCAGTCCGTCCACGGGAGCGATGGTGACGCGGTAATGGGTGAGCAGGTCGCGGTACTCGGGCTCGTACACGTCCGGGGGAATCCACGTGACGTGCAGCATTGAGTCCGACTTTTCCACGAGAGTCAACGGCGAGCACCAGGAGGACAGCCAGGCCAGCGTGGGTTCCTACAAACAGATCAATAAAAAAAAGGAAAACGGAAATTATTATTAATAAGTAAAAATGAACGGACGCAACGAAGGGAAGGAAAAGGAGGGACCGGAAAAAAGGACTGGAAACAACCAGATAATTCCAGAATAATCCTGACAAGGATACTGGAATTTAAACCCAGATCAGAGCCTAATCAATCCTGATCCAGCAGATATGGACATTTAGAAAATGAATTAACATGTCCTTGTTAAAATTTAAATGACAAAATTGACAAAAATCCATCAATTGTTGGCAACGAGCATCATCCTGTCCGAGTGTCTCAAGCTCAAGATTAAAAAAAAGACCCCGATCCATGCACTTTAATTGGACTTGAAATCACATTTTATTGCGTCCATCATTTTAGTTTATATAAGTTGAAATTTATGAAATTTCTAACGAAATGTAATTAACCGAAATGTCGTTGGTGGCGAAGTTCCCGCTGATCACCCACAAACGTTTGCCCTTGCCCACTCCTTGCACTGTCACGTTGTACAGCGTCACTGGCTGCAATCCCTTAAAGTAGTTGTCCTGCTGCGTGCCGGGCACCTCGTGCCGTTGCGGCACTTGGAGTGGGCCGATGGCCGGTTGGATGAACAGCTTCAAAGGGTCGAACGAAGGTCAATTGACTGGTTAACAGTGAGCACTTTCCCTTATTCTTCCCTCCCCCAAACCTCGTAGAGTTCAATGTGTTCTGCGATAATCCCCGGGGGTGTCCAGCGCACTCGCAGGTAATCGTGTCCAGCGCCAATAAGTCGAAGTGAGCCCCCTTCGCGCACCTCGCCAATCTCGGGCGCTGTCGTGGCAAAGTAGTCGGAGGTGAACGGTCCCCAATTGCCGGACGCAGCCTGAGCTTGCACAGCGAAGCGGTACATTGTGGCTGGCTTGAGACCAGTGACGGTGGTGCACTGGTGCTGCCCAGTAAGGATGCGCGACTCGTAGCCAACACAGCTGAGCTCGTCACCCTGGAGCACAATTTCCTGGGGACGATAGGTGCCGGCGGAAGGACTGTAGCGGACACGATAGGCAACCACAGGAGAGGTTTCTGGATGGGGCGGAAGCCATGCCAGCTGGATGGAGTGTTCCAGAGTCTGGATGGCGCTTAGGTCGCGCGGTGGACCAAGTTCGGAACCTGACAAACGCGAACATTTAGAAAAGATTGGTTGATCCATTCTCTGCTAAATTGGATGGGGATGACAGCACCTGTCGTACGCGCGTCAATAGGCTCGGACCAGGGGCCCGGACCGGCCGAAGTGAAGGCACGGACCTGATGATAAGAAGAGGATGACTGTAAACTGTAAGGACTCCATTCCCGTCTTACCCTGAAGCGGTAAAGTGAACCGGGAAGCAGTTCCGCTATGTCCGCACGGGTGCGCGGACTGACCCCCTCGCGCACGCCTTGGTTCCAGTCGTCCAGTCCCGTCAGCTCGTACTCGTATTGGCTAATCTCGCCGTTCTGCTCCACACACTCCGGCGGCTCCCACCCAAATGCCAGCTTCGTGTCCCACCTTCCCTCCACTCTTAGCTTATGCGGTGCTCCAGTAGGAGGTTGATCTTCTGTCTGGAAGCGCTGAACCGCCTTCTTTGGTGGCAAGCGGCGATCCAGGCCGGGCGGCTGGCGCAACGTAACGGTCACTTCGTATTCCGAACCCGGGTACAGGTTGTCCAAAAGGACCTGCACATGCTCGAGATAGAATTTTGGTGATGAGGACGTGATGAGGACCTGCTTTTCCTGCACATTCTCCATCAGCACCGGCTTTGCGTCCTCCTTGGACAGTTTTCGACATCCGCCCAGCCGAAGGAGCCGATACTGGAGGTCTACACCCCAGGGCCAATCTTGATAATCAGCCGGCAAATCCCAGAAGGCGTCCGCTTGTGTGGGTCCACGTGGGGTCACCTTCAGGAAAATTTCGGATGGCGGTGATCGGGTCACCAGCACTGCTTTCGGGCTCCACGCGGAGTACTGAGGCTCCTCTCCTGGCTCGACCGTCTGAGTTCGCATCTTTACTTCCCAGCGGGTACCCGGCACCGAATCAAATATTGCCTAAAGGTCTCTTTTGAATGGGTCCGTCCGGGAGTGCTCATTCCCCCCCCCCCACGCACCTCTTTGGGTCCTTCTACTGAGAATGTTTGTGTGCGTGGTGCGCCCGTTCCGTTGGTGTAGTGCAGCACCAGCTCCACCTGGTCACACTTCCACGATTCCTCCTCCGGCGGTTCCCAACTGATGCGCACTTGCTGGAAGTCCAATGCCTCAATGCGCACATTGCCCGGAGGCTGTTCAGGCTCTGAATAACAACAAAGTGGAATCAGTGCCTGACTGACCGACTGTGCCCGCAAAGGCTCTACCACACTCACTTCCACATTTGGTCATCGCCTTCAACTCCGGCCCTGGTCCTCCGCGTTTGTCCCCTTTGCCGACCACTCGCAGGCGGAAGAAGTACTCCGTGGATTCGGTCAGCCCTTTGACATGCGCTCGATAATCCGGCTGACGCGATCGGTGTCGCACAATGCCATTCCACTCCGTCCAGTCCGCGTCCGTCTCGGACTTGTATTCCAGCACATAGCCCACAATATGCTCAGCCAGCCGTTCCTCTAGCCCACGCCACCGAACACCGATGCTGGTTGATTTGACAAACTCGAGTTCGAGCGGCTGTTCCAGCACGGGAATTTCTGAATGTTTCAGCTTTTGATCCGATTTCTGTTTGAACTCACTTACCCTGTTTGCCGGTACTGGTCACCAGCGGTTCCGACCAATCCGACCAGTCGCCCCGTTCGGTGTGAGCTGCTGCTTGGATTTCGTACGCCTGTTCAGGTTCCAATCCGCTGATCCGGTAGCACAGGCGACCACGAAGGCGAGTATCGGAGCATTCCAATTCGAAGGCAGGAACACGTTGTTCGCGATAATTGAACTTCCCGTGGACAGTCCATCGTATGCGGTACTGGTCCAGGATACCGTTGGGCGGATGGGGTGGTAGGAACGAGATCTCCAATGCATGCGCCAGCTGCTGTTCTTCGCGCAGGTCCGTGGGTGGTGGTGGTGCGGCGGGAAGGGTTCGGAAGTGGACGAACTCGGAGAAGGGACCTTCGCCCTTGCTGTTGCGACCGCGGACACGGGCACGGTACTCCGTCCAAGGGGTCAGCCCGTCCAGGGAGACGCGATGAGTGCTGGACTGTGCGGAGATGTTGCGGCCCTCTCCGCTGAGATCGTCCAGCTCGTAGTCGTAGCCGACAATGCGTCCATGGCGCAGCTCGCACTCGATTTCGTTCCACAACAGCTCAGCCCGCGTGGCAGTAACCGAACTGACGCGTACGTTCTTAGGCTGTCCAGTCGGTGCTGGAAAAAGGTATCTCTGATCAGTCATGGCATCTGATCAGTCAATCTCTGATCAGTCATGGAATCAAATCAGTCAATCTCTGATCAGTCATGGCATTTGATCAGTCAATCTCTGTCTTATTAATCCACTTACGGGCTTCTTCGGTTCGCATAGTAACCACCTCGGAGCGTGGGCCTTCCACAGTGGTGTGTGCTGTCACGTAGATGTCGTAGGTAGAGTCAGGGAGCAGACCATCCAAATCGATGCGTGGCTCCCGCGATTGTTTGATGATCGGCTTCGCGGTACTTGGCCCGCACTCCCCGATTGATCGCAATATGTAAGTGAGTGTGTAACCGGTGATCTCGTCATCCGATTCGGGTTCTCGCCAGCTGACAGTGCCCGTCGTTGGTCCCGTTGCATCGGCGTGCACATCTTTCGGCGCACCCGGTGCACCACCGCCAGTCTTCAGGCACACTTCATCGGACCAGCCAGAGGCACCCGCATCATTCTCGCCGCGGACACGGATGCACCATCGAGTACTGGGTGCGGACGGGAAGGAGTGCTCCAACGCACCGCTAACAAATTAATTTATGTAATGTGATTGAAACAAAAGGTACCGCAAATGAATGACTTACCTGGGCACCTCCACCTGTCGCGCCGGTTGAGACCCGTTTTTGTATTCCACCCGATAACGAATCGCAGAGCACAGCCAGCTCTGTTTGGATGGGGGCTGCCACGAGACTCGCACAAAGCGCCAGTCCGGAGAAGTCACTTCCACGTTGGTAGGCGGCGCTGTTGGCGGTGCGCAACCCGTGCGGGCGTGAGCCTCCGGCGAAGCGTCACTGACACGCTGACGGTGGTCCACCACTTTGATGCGAACAAAGTAAAGCGTGTCCGGTTCCAGCCCATCCAATCGCGTCTTATACGTGCGTCGGCCAGGCTCATGTCGGACCTGAAGGTTTGATCGTCCGAATTTATGCTCATTCTTTGACTAGTGAACCAACCACTCCTCCCATCTCGGTCCACAAGGGTGCGTCACTTGTGCGAATCTCCACAATGTATCCCGCAACACGTCCCTGTGTGTCGTGCACTCCTTGCCACTCGACATGCAGCGTGTGCGCCCCCTCTGGCGTAACGATGGGTGCGTTCAGCACGGAAGGCACTTTGAAGGGATCAGTCCTGAAGCGGGCCCAGATTTCGGGTCCAAATCCGCGTGCAGTGCCAGCGGATAGCGTGATATTGTAGTCCGTTTCAGGCTCCAGCCCGTCGATTAGATACTGCAATGTCGGGTGATCCACCAACTGGGTCTGTCGTGGCTGATCCGGACGGGTCAGCGATTGCCAAGATAGCCGATACTGTGTGATTTGTCCGTATGGGTCCAGCGGAGGTCGCCAACCGATGTGTAGCGAATGATCAGTTTTGGCAATTAGCTGCACAAAAAAAGATCAAAGTCCAAAGAGCAAAGTTCACCTCAATGGACAACGGGGCATCGGGCAGCACTTGCAGTGTGTTGGCGATCACAGGCTGCGAGTATGGTCCATAGCTGCCACCCTCAATGTGCGCAGCGACCTTAATCCGGTACTGCTGGCCTTGGTCCAGCCCCGTGATGTTGAAGCACAGACGCGGTCCTGGCACCTGACATTTTGTGATTGTTCCCAAGCTCAATGGAAACACCACTCACCGGACACTCCAGTCGTCGATCTCGCGTGTCCACTTCAATGCTCTGCCAATCTCGCGCATTCAGCAGCTGGTACTGCAGCTTATACCGGTCGTGTGGACCGTACGGTGGGTACGGGGGCAGCCAGGAGACGACGACCCAGGAAACGCCTTCCTGGGTTACTACCAGGTCCTGAGGCGGCAGTGGTGCGTTGGCCTTTGCGGTCATCACATCCAGATTTTCCGTCGCCGGACCTCCTCCAACTCCGTTGTAAGCCCTAACCCGGAAAACGTACTGAAACAAAGAAAGGATCTGAAGAGCTCCAATTGGTTATGTCGGTCACCCACCTTAGTATAAGGAGTTAGTCCGTCAATGGTCACTCGTGTGTCCGATGTGTTAGCAATCTGTCGTTCCAGCTTGGCCCAATCGTCTTGACCAATGATCTCGTATTCGTACGCAAGGATCTGGCCATGCCGTTGGGAACATTCCACGGGTTCCCACTGGAAGGACAGTGATCGTTCCAAGGCGTAAGTCAGTTGCAGGTTCAGTGGAGGTGCGGATGGCGGTTGCTGGAGGGTTGCGCCCTCGCGTGTCTCTTCCGGACCGAGCTTCGTGGTCCGTGCCCGGACCTTCACTTCGTACAGAGAATTGGGCAGTAGGCCAGTCAGCGTGTAGTCCGTATCCTTGTAGTTGTAGATGGTCACCCACTCACGGCTTACGTCGCGCGGCTCCTCCTCCGGACAGGCCAGTCGGTGCTTCAGTCGATATGAAATGTCGTAACCTATCACAGTGCCACGCTGCAACGACGGCGGATTCCATTGGACGCGGATCTCGTTGGGCGATAATGGGGTCAAGCGCAGATTCAGCACAGCTCCAGGAGCGCCTGGACAAACATAAATCAAATTCGGAAAAGATCAATACGGTTCGAACATCCGGACCTTCTCCGGTCGTGATCGTCTGCTCCGGTCCCCACGGGCTGCTGCCCATCTGGTTGCTGGCCCGAAGCCGCACTGTCCAGCGCGTGTTTGGCTCTGACGGGAACATCTGTTCCACCTTGTCTCCAGGCACCGTCAGTATCCGTTCCGGCTGGTTTCCAATTCGGTAGCCGATGTCCACGTTCAGCTCATCGCAATTCCAGTCGCTCTTGGCCAGTCGAGCCCATGAGACGCGCACTTCGCTTGGCGACGGAGAGTCTAAGCGCAGTCCATGCGGCGGTGACTCCGGCGGTGAGCATTTGGTGTGTCCACGCACTTCCGGAGATGGACTGCTCGGCTGGTTCTGCAATGACACCATCCGGACTCGAAAGTCCACCGCCGTGTTGGTTGGCAAGTTAGGCACAGTTGCCTAAAGAGTCAACAAGTCACCCATCACCCAATTAACGCTGCGAGAGAACTGACCGTGTAAGTGGATTTCCCCATCTGGCAAGTGACCCGTCGATCATATTGCACCCAAGGACCGGATGTGGGCCCGGATGCGATACGGTACTCGACAATGAAGGAAGAACATTGCAAACTGGGTGGAACATCCCATGCGATACTGATCGAAGTGGCCTTTTCCTCCACTATTCTGGGTTTGTTCAGCTGGATAAGTGGTTCCGCGTCGGTGGACATGTCCACAGTGATGCCCTGAATAAAGAAAACGGTGCATTGAAACGAATGTTCCAGAGTTACCTGACAACGTCGATCATTGACGATTGGCTCCACGGTTACAGAGTAGGTCGTAGCTGGTCGAAGTCCGTCGACCAAATACTGTAGAGTGGTACCATCCACCATGAACTGGCGAGCCGGCTCGCGTCCGTCCCGTGGCGCCACCGCCACGCGGAAGGCAGTGCAGTGTAGCAGATCGCTGGGAACAAGAGACCACGCGAAGCGCAACGCACTCGGAGAGCCGCCAGTCTTGTGGAGGGAGGAGAGACGGACGCACTCGACAAGGGGTTGCGGAGGAGGTGGCGCGGGCGGTGCAGGGCGTGGCCGAGGTGGCGGTGGTGGCGGAGGCGGCGAAGGTGGCACAGGTCGCAACGGGGGACTCCATTGCTGCCAGGGCTGATCTCTCGGCTTTGCGCGAACCTTAAATTGTCAATGATAATGGAGAGGAGGAAATATCCTGACTATGCACTCACTTTGTACTCGAAAACAGTTGGATCACGGCTCAGTCCGGTGATTTGACCGCAATGGGTTTGCACTTGAGTGCTGCTCGGTGGCATCTGATAGCGTTGGACGACTTGGACGTCGCAGGGACTGTAGGCGGGGAATACGCGCTCTTCCTGTGAACGAATCGAAGTAAGTAAAGCATATTCAGAAGATATTTAACAAATTCCACATCAACTCAACCGAGAGTCTCACATAGTGACCAAAAAATTGAAAATGTCCAAACATTTTGGGCGATAAATGGATAGATCCAATCATATGTGGCTCTATGCTCTCATTGTTATCCCCACACTGACCACATAGCGTTGTGTGCCGACGGGTGCCCATTGGCATGCGAATTTGTCAAAGTAGTTAGCTCCACTCTGGCTTGTCTGCCAGACCAACTGGGCTTCCTGCGGACCTGTTGCATAAACACGCGGGTTTGGGTCGTGTTGGACAGCAGCGAGTGCAGCAGGCCGAGTTTGGAATCGTATTTCCGGAGACCAAGGACCTGGCCCGCGAGCAGTGAAGGCACGGACGCGGGCCGAGTAGGCGGTGGAAGGCAGCAGGCCAGTCAGATGGACACGGGTTGATCGGGTCACATCTGTCAGACGTGGAATCTGCGCCGACAATCGGTCCGCGGCAGCGATTTCGTATTCGTACTCAGTGATGTCACCGTTGGTATCGATGCCTATAAATCATAATAAGACGGGTGAAGTCCAAAACCGAGTCCGGACTCACATGGCGGCGCATGCCAGCTCAGTTCCGCGCTCTGTTCTCCAATGTTGTCAATGCGGAAATTAGCCGGTGGTGCAGTTGGAGAGGCTTGGTCAGTCTGTTACGAGGGGGTCCAATGGTCATTCCGGAACCAATCCGCAAGAGCACCTGCACTTCCCTGGTGACGCGTTCCCCGATTACCTGAACCTCCCGGGCTACGCGTTCGCCCGCGCCCGTTGCGGTCCGGGCTGCGACCCCAATACGGTATTTGGAGTGCGGATGGAGCTGTTGGAGCGTGAAGGAAGGTTTGTCAGAGATTAACGTGGTTGGCTGTTGGTCCACCGCATTGGGACACATTCCGCGAGACACCAATTGGTAGGTAATCTAAACAGAGAAAGCGGGAGATAAGGGTTGGAAAAGCCAGGTCAGAATCCAGCTAAAAGAAATTTTGCTGCTACCTACAAGGCTACAAACACGCAACGCGTCAAGAAAGCATATATTACAACTCGTCAATAATTTAACCTGTCAACTGTCAAACTTTTTTGCTTTTAGTTTTCAAACTTCTTTAACATTAATTTTTTTGTAAATGTTTCAAACATTAAAAAAGGAATATTGGAAGGCTATCTAAGCTCAGACAACCTCGGAAAACCCAAATCAAACGCGTTGACGTGCTGTAAGGTTGATGAATTGTCTGATTAACGGTTGGTGAGGGTTATAAAAATAGTCTCGACCATCATCTATCTGTTTGGTCACATATTCATTTTCTAATTTTTTTTCCAATCTGAATAGCTTCAAACACAGAAGTTTCTGGAATTTAGTTCTTCAGAATCCGCCGAATTGTTGCTATCACAACCTCATATCCGCTGATTTGCCCATTGGGGAATTGAGGTGCCCTCCACGACAGCTGAACAGCATCTGGCGCCAGTGACTGGGCATTGAGCTCCGCCACAGGACCGGGTGCCGACGACATCGTCTGAGCGCGCTGCGGTACCGTCCAGGCCGAGGCGCCCGCGGGATTGGCCGCCTGTACTTCGAACTGCCATTGCGTGTACGGCTTCGATTGGAACAGTGTGGTGGTCTCGCCCCGGGTCAGATTACGGAAGCCCTTCGAAGGAACAGCGGAAGTACAAAAGAGATACAACTGCCTCGTCAAGAAAATACCTGAGCTTCAGCGCTACTGTACTTAACCACGTACCAGAGCCGGTCACAGTTCCACTCTGACTCAGACAAAGGCTTGAGGAACAAGACGGATGAGAGGATGAAACAAAGCCAAAAAAAAGGTATTTTACCTGCCAACTCAGCTGCACCTGCGTGGGTCCTATCGGATTCACCTGTACATTCCGAGGTGCTGAACGCGGCTGTGCGCATTTGGCTTGCGCTTGGACTGTGTGCTAAAAAAATGGCAAAAGTCAAATCCCAAAATCCCAAATTGGTCCCTATTCACCGTGCCAGAGACAAACGCGGCCTCCATGTTGTGATCAATAGCTTTGATGCGCACTTCGTAAAGATGCCCAGGCGGAAGCTGGTCCAGCTCAACATTGTATGGGCGTTGCCATCCAGCAAAAGGGATCTGACCATTTTGTAATAAATGTGGCCATGATGTGCCCATGGTAATTGCCAACCTTCTTGCCCAGGTCGTTCCATCGCTGTTCAGTCCTTCGACGCCACTCCACAACAAAATGGTCGACCAATTCTGTGTCTGCACCGTCTCGGCCGCGCCAACTCAGCTGAGGCACTCCGTGCACAATGGAGACGAAGGGCCCTTCGATGGGCTCCGAAAGAGAGGCCGAGGCGCCGGAAACGGTCAGTGCAGTCACCGAGGTAGACCAGGGAGAATGGCCAGCAGAGTTGCGTGTCCGAGCCCGTACGGTCCAACGCTGGTCCGGGCCGGATTGAAAAACGTGATTACTCCGAGTAGCATCCACCAGCACTGGGGAGTGTCCACGTGGCTCGTCAATCTGAAGTTTCGGATCACGGATGGATTATTGGACCAAATGGTTGATCAGATGCGAGTAACCTGCAACTCCACTTCAGCCTTTGCGCATCGCCATGCGTTCTGTGGAGGCGGCGACCAAGTTAGGCGAATGTGGCTCGGATCCGGAGTGTCGATGGCCAGATTGGAAGGTGGTTGTAGCGGAGCTAGACAGGTTGGCGAAGAACGCATTTCAGGTGTTGTGTATAGCACATAAGAGTTCCTATCCAGGGCTTGGATCTGCACTTCGTACGGTATCCCAACGGGTAAGCCGCTCAAAGCCAAGTTGTACTCCTCCCCATCGCCCACGTAGGGCACAATCTGACTGAAAGGAATGCGTCAATTGATTGATCAGTGAAGTGATCCATAGAGTTTAGATTAATCAAACCCGTAGGGATTCCAGCCGGAACCCGGCGCTCTGAACAGCACTCGGTAGCCGAACACGCCTCGGCCACTTCCCTCAGAACGCCAGTTCACTTGGAGAGAACCGTCCGATGTTTGAGAGAAGGTCGGCGAAGAGACGAGCGCTGAAAAGTAGCATGTGTCTATTAGAAAGAGAAGAAGAGATAGAAAGAAAAAGCGAGAGGGAAGGAAGAAGGAAGTCAGGAAAGTAAGCAGAGAAGGGTGGAAAGAAGAGGTGAGTAAGGACAGGGAGGAGGGAGGAAGGGCTGGGCACACGGCACTCATCACACACATTGTTTTACCTCGACCATCCGAGTCGGACACGTCATTGTCGTTGTCCGTACTGAAGGAGTCCGGACGGCACCAGAAGTCGGTGCGCGGGTCGCAGATGATAGAACGGCGCGGACGGGGATGATGCTGGCGTGTCGCTGAAGGGGGCGATGAGGAAGGAGGAGGTGGAAGAGGATGAGAGAGATGAGGTAGAGGAAGATGAAGAAGAGTGATGAGGAGCAGTATACTTATAGCAGTTGGGATGAGGGGAGTCAACCCACCACTCTTCCCCGATGCTGGTGCTGACTGCTCTCTCACGGGCACGGAAGCGGGTCCTGCCCCAAGGCGGTTAACCGCGTGTACACTCAGAGTGCCATCCCTTCCCACGGATTCCATTCTGAGCTCTCGCGCGCGTCCGTCCACCGCTCGTTGGAATGCAGCACCATTAAGGACACCGCCAACGAGAAAGTGCATGGAGCACTGGTCAATAGCAGCGGGCGTCTCGGCATCGGGGAAATGCCAACGGAGCAACAGAGTGGTTGGGTCGACACGGAGAAGAGAGACGTCGGAAGGTGCAATGGTCAGCACTAAACAGAAGGAGAACTCTCCATGAAAGCAGCAAAGCCGACCAACTGACCTGCGCAGGGACTGCCCGCCTGGACCGGCTCGCTTAGTCCGACCGGCTTCCCGTCTGATCCCACCGCCCGGACGCGCAGCTCTACGTTGCCCGCCAATAGTGCACTGTCCACCTCTGCGCGGTACTCCCGGAGATCACCTCCGGGTATGTATCCGCTTGCCGGTCTCCAAGCTTGTTCAGCACCTCCGCGTATCTCAACTTGATAAGCTCTCACGTTGTCCGTCGCCTCTCCGGTGACTTTCCAATGCACCGCTGACTTGGAGCCCTCGAGGGGTTCCACGCGAACTTCACTCAATGAAAGAGAAGTTTCCTCCAGTCTTGTGCTCGGATGTGGTGGTGCCGCTTCCTCGGATGACGATGATTCAACCAGAATGAAGAACAATGGACTGCCTCGCCGACTCCAACGGCCCTTTGGCTCGATTAGCTCGTAGATGACCTCTGCTTCATACTGACGGCCGAAGTCCAGTCCTTGCAGGTCCAAACAGAAGTCAGACTCGTCACCGGTTTCCGGCACCGAAACTAGTCCCGTGGGACAGAACAGCTCAGTGGGTGTCCGAATCAGCGTGGTCCATTGAGCTGATGGGGTGGCGGTTGGCTTGTAGGAGACCCTTTGGAAAAGTGAGATTGATCTTTTTTAATCATTCAACTGATGATCTCACTTGAATCTTGCGATGTTGCCGCGGTGCTCGGCTAGCGGACTCCATACAAGGAAGGAGCGCGGCGGTGCCAACACAATGCGCAGTCTGTAAAGGTTTTCGGCAGCTGCTTTTTCTCCTGTTCTGTCCGGTCCCTCCTCCTTTTCCGTTTCTGATTTGGCGGTTATTGTCTTCATTGAATCACTCCATGGACTGTGTCCGTGTAAAAGTCGCGAGCGGACACGGAAAGTGTATGCGGTATTCGGCTCCAAGGAGTCAATAGATGCTACTGGACTCGCGGTAAAGGAGGTTGGACTTTCGGGTGGCGATTCAGCAGATGGCCAGATCTGGTAAATTGTCAAATAAGTCGGATTTCATATCTTAAATGCCGTAGGAGCTTGCATGTATGATACGTTGCCAAAAAATGGTATTTAAAGCATACGGCCAGGAGGAATATGACCTGCCACGCCGCAACCGAGGGCTCGGCGGCTCGATAACAAGGGAGAGGACTAACTAAGTACCTCGCGAAAAAAATTTTGCTGCACCGCTACTACGCAAGCCGCCACCCGACCACCCCCCTTGCTGATGTGTGATTTAAAAAGGATTAAAAACACCAAAATTAAAAAATTAAAAAAAATTAAAAACACAAAAACACCATAAATTTTTCTTAAGATTATATTAAAGTTATAACAAATTTAGTCGATTTTAATTTTTTGATGTTTTTGGTTATAAAATGCAATTTTTTACCATTGAAGGTGATTTTGAAAAATTGCTCTGGCGTACATGTGGTCGAGATTTTCGGGTCGGTCGTATGAATTTTTATATCGGTCTTTTTTCCGAATTTTACATTCAAAAATTGTCGATCGATGTTTTTTCGAAGACAAGATCAAAAGGAAAAATTTGAAAATTTTTTCTTTTTTTTTCAATTTTTTTTCTCCTCCCCTCATTTCCTCTCTTTTTCCTTCCCCATCCCCTTTACTAGTTGTGATCGGCGATCGAGACCCCCCGGACCCATTCCCTCCTGTACATTCCATGTATGCCGCTTACCGCGTACTCGTATCCCTGCACGTGCCCTTCGCACTGCGGTCTTCTCCAGCTGAACTCCACACTGCGTGCACCCGCGCTGCCCTCCAGTTTTGGTCGTTCCGGTGCCACTTCTTCGCATGCCTTCTCTCCGCCGATGCCGCCGTCCATTCGCTGTGGCACCGCTGTCTCCTGTGTTGCCCCCAGCGCCCGTTGTGTCCCATCAATGAATACAACGCGTGCGGAAAAGGCCTTGTCTGCGCGCAGTTCGGGTGCGCGCACCGACAGACTCTGCTGGCGTTGTTCTTCCTGCGCTCCATCCAACACGATTTGTTCCGCCACACGACGCCATTTGCTGTCTCCAACGTTTCCGGGACGATATTCAGCCACGAAACGGACCGCGGGCGAAGAAAGCTCCGGAGCGTGGGGCTTCCAATGAATCTAAATCGGAAGGAATCCATCGGCGAATGGACTTTATTAGTTGACTGCTCACTTCAAACTGTCCGTCTGCCGTCTCAACCACCACTGGCTTCTGCGCCACTTCCTGCATCGGTTTGGTCCCAGTTCGTAGTGAAAGGTGATAGATTCGTTTAGGTTCATGGTCCCTGAATATACACAAATCATCCATTTTCACATATTACCTCAGTGAGGCATAGATGAAATACCAAGCCAGACCCCTTGGTGGTCGTAAATTTAAAATTTTGCTCCTATTCTTATGTTTGTAAAACATCAATACCAATACCTAAAC
Organism: Hoplolaimus columbus; assembly: GCA_016433075.1. Lineage (NCBI taxonomy): Eukaryota > Metazoa > Nematoda > Chromadorea > Rhabditida > Hoplolaimidae > Hoplolaimus > Hoplolaimus columbus. The sequence goes on along the minus strand of JAEHOM010000082.1, from coordinate 2,052 downwards.
CTAAGCTACTATCATACTCAACTCTACCTACTGCTATTTCACATATGCGCACATTAAGGTCGACGAAACAATTTTGTCAAGGTTTTTTCAGATCAAAAATAGGATAAGATGATAACTCTATTTCGTTTGATTAATTTCGCTTGATTTAAAAGCGGGAAAGAAGTTAAAGGTGATCAATCATCGCTCATAACTCACACATAGGCAATCACTCCAACACGATAATTAGTGTCTGGTCGCAATTCCGCGAAGAAGGCGCTGTTCCGTTCCGGACCAACTCGACTTCTTTCCACTTTCTCCGCACTATCGCCCTCTGGCGGCGGATGTCCCTCCGCAACCGCTTCCGCAAGCACCACCTCATAGTGCTGGAGTCGCTGCTCCTCCTCCGGATGCGTCCAGCGAATGCGTGCCTCAGTGCTTCCCACATAGTCCAAGTGCACTTCCGCGGATTGTTCCGGCACTGTTGTGGCAACAAAGTCCAATGCTCACTCTGCCATCAGTTTACCAAACCATTACCGTTCCCCTTTGTCGACACGGTGACAAGTTCTTCGTTCCACGGCCCGACAATGTGTGCCCTATCAACAGCTCTGATCTTCACACTGTACTCCGTGCCGGACAGCAATCCCGTGATGCTGGCTGACGGCTGAGCGACCGTTTGTCGGTGCACGTCAAACTGCTGTTCACCGATCCCTCGCAATTCCACTTGGTACTCGCCGATAGAGCCGCATTCGGGAGGCTGCCATGCCTTAAAATATAAAAAAAAGTCAGAGATTGGGATATAACATATTACAATATAAGAAATACTATAGAGATAAAGAGAGGAATATTGACAAGGCTATAAACACTTTTATATAAACACTTCATATATTTTAAGTATTTTAAGACACAAAAATGATGTCAAACAAATAATTTAATCCTTTTTAATGGTGAAGAACATGAGTTCAATATGTTATCATTTTTTTTTAATTTGAAATATTTTTGAATTTTACTACGGTAAAGACTCAGAAAACCTATGCTTTCGAAAACTTTTGTCCGGCTTATTCTTGGTCTAAATAAAATCATAGCATTTAACTAACCAACGCGACGCTGAACTGTGCACGCTCCTTGACGTCCACATCACCCGGCGCGGTAATCTCGTCCGGTCCACATTTGATGCTAACAACCTCATTTCGTGCACGGATCTCGGGAGTCTCTACCAACACCTCGCCCTTCTCGCCCAGTACTTTGATGCGCACGAAGTAAGAGACGCCGGTGGGCAATTTCGGGATCTGTTGAGCGAAAGACAAAGTTCAGCACCGAATCAATGAAGTAAGCAAATAAATGTTCGAACAGTTCTTTCCCACACTCTTCTACACAATAAACATAGTACACACACGCGTGCACAAAATCCCAAATTTGAATCGTATAAGCCAATGATCATTGATCAAAATGCATAATGATTATTGAACAATGTTTCTTAAGAATGTAAAAACAAATTTGGCATTGATTTTTTTGATTTTCGCGTTGTGACACAAAAATTCCTAACTCGGGATAGGCATTAAATCTTAAAGTACCAAACCAAAAGCCATAGCAGGGCAAGGGTGGGGTCTGACACCCTCCCACCGCGCGCGCAAGCCGGAAAATTTATCATTAAAAATGCAATAAAAATAGGGGAACGCGCAAAAATCGAAAAATTTATCAGTAAACATGAAAAATTTGAGGAGGACAGCTCAAAATTTATCAGTAAAAATGCAATAAAAAAATCCGACCCCTCCCTTTCCGACCTATGCCAAAAGCTATTCATGAAATTCAGGGGGGCAGGTGATCTGGGATGCGCCACATTTCCCTCCCCCCTCCCCAATTACCAAGAATGACGGTCATAAAAAAAAATTTCCAAAATGCAAATAAAATACAAATGAAAAAATTTTTGTTGACGGCCCTCTCTCCTCTGACCGCCAAAAAATTTTTCCGCTTGGGAGGGGGTACGTACCCGTGTACCACCCCCCCCCCCTAAATCCGTCCCTGGTCTCGGGAAACGAGACTTTTTTACACCTGTCCCTTATACACATCTCCGGC
>JAEHOM010000081.1:0-18469 GCA_016433075.1 Hoplolaimus columbus | reverse complement strand
ATTCATTGTCAAGTGTTAGCGGTTAATTTCTTAGGAAATCCTTTAATTTATCAAAACGTCACTATTTTCCAAGGTGTCCATAAATTTTTTTGGTACAAAAATTCCAAAAATCATTTTCTATAATACAAATATTTCTGGGTTTTTGACTTCAGCAAAGAAAGTACAGAGTGTGTTCACCAAATTTGATTTCAAATGGCACCTAAAACCAGAATTTTTGATCTGAATAGAAGAAATATTTGTATTTAAAAGGGAATCTCAATAAAGCTACAATAGTGTTTTTAAAGCTCCCGCCGAATAGCTATGTTCTTGTCTATGATAACCTGATTCTTCTTCTCAATTGCAGTGATCTTGCCCTCAATCTTTCCTTGATCAGCTGCGATTTTATTGATGTGATCCTTCACATTGCCCAGACCAAGAGTGATTTTTTTGATGTCGTCCTCCAACTTCTTCTGCTCAGAACTAATTCTGTCCTCCATCGTCTTCTGATCGGCACTTATCTGGTCGATCACTGATTTGGCACAGATTTTGTTTTCAGCACTGATCTTGTTGATGTGATCCTGCATTTTCATTTGAACATCAACGATGTTGTCCTGCATCTTCCCTAGGTCAGAAATGATCTTGTTGACATTATCCTGCAGATCTCCCTGATCAAAAGTGATCTTGTTGATGTTGCCCTTCATCTCCGCTTGATCAGAATTGATTTTCTCAATTTTGTCCTTTATCTTGGTCAGATCAGCAGCAATCATCGTCCACTGATCAGAAGTGATTTTGTTGATGTGGTCCTTCATCTTTTCCTGATCAGCAACGATTTTGCTGATGTCGTCCTTCATCTTCTTCTGATCATCACTGATGTTCTCCTTCATTGTCCACTGATCAGAAATGATTTTGCCGATTTTGTCCTGTGTCTTCTTCTCAACCGCAGTGATGTTGCTCGCCATCTTCCCCTGATCAGAGGTGATTTTGTTGATATTTTCATCTATCTTCTTGATTTTGTCCTTCATCTTCTCCTGATCAGCAATAATCTTGTCCTCCATCTTCTCTTGCTCAGAAGTGATTTTGTTGATCTTATCCTGCATCTCTTCTTGACCAACAGTGATTTTAGTTTTCATCTCCTTCTGATCAGAAGTGATTTTGTCCTTCATCTCCGCCTGATCAGTTTCGATTTTCTTGATATGATCCTGCATCTTCTCTTGAGCATCAATGATGCTGTTCTGAATCTTTTCCTCTGTTTCCAAATGTATCTCAGTCATTTTTTGCTAAATATTTTAAAGAAAGGCATTTTTTGAATAAAATTGTCCAAGGCACATACAATCAGTGTTGTAGAACACCAATGACATTGTGTCATAACACCGATGTACAAGAAGCTGTTGATAGGTCCAAAATTGGCCTTGACATAAGCATTTGAACGGTATGAAGAAACCATTGGGAAAAGGAGCTTTCCAGCATCAGACTTCTTTATAAAAATTGACGCATCTGAAATGGCATTTCTCTACAAAAAAGTAAAAAAGATCCATTCTTGCTATTGAAGTCCCACTTATTTCTAAGAAATTCTTTTAGAAATTATTCTTTTAAAAGCATTTTTTTACTTTAAAATTGATAAAAAAAATTCGAATAAAATTCAATTTTTTCTCACAAATAATTGTCCAATGCGAATGCCTTTTTGTATTAAATATGTCTTTGTTTTTAATTTTTGATAGAGCGCATTTAAACAAAAAGGAAGTTTTCGCTTCAGAAAATTCAAACTTCTCTTACATAGTAAACTTTTTTCAAAAATAATTTTAACACAAATTTCTGGACTCACCAAGAAGTTGGCCATCCTGAGTGAAGAAAAGCTCGTCATCATCTCGAGTGGCCATTCTCTTGAGGCCGAGGCCCAGCACTTGGCCATCTCGCCATTCAGTGGATGCCTGACCAATTTGTTGTCCATTTGCGAACAGTATGTTGTCCGCGGTGCGAAGTCCATGACAGCGCGAGAGTGTGTTGGATGCTCACCAAGAAGTTGGCCATCCTGAGTGAAGAAAAGCTCGTCATCATCTCGAGTGACCATTCTCTTGAGGCCGAGGCCAAGTGTATGACATTTGTATGTTAAATGATCTGGGCCCATATTCGAAAATTTTTCCAAACAAACAAATTCTTTCAATACTATTAGAAAAAATTTGCTTTAAATTTAATAACCTTTAGAAAAGTTTGTATTTTTGAAATCAATACCACCCTAACTTAAGGTCTGTAGGCAATCCGGGCAATGAACGCTTCTACGATGCCTTTGGCGAACAGTTGCTGGTGAGCTATGCAAACAAGACGGACCACAATCGAGTTGAGTTGCTGGATTGCGCACTCGAATCAAGTGCCTGTGGCTCATGGGCTTGGCCATACGGTATTGCCATACTGTATTGGGACACGGCACAATTTGGAGTACCAAATTCGGGCGAAGGCCGAGTTTTGTCGGTGTTTGTGGAGAGATGCCCACGCCAGCACATCTACCTGATCGGCCATTCCATCAGCGCGTATATTGCGTTAAGGTTTCTCCTCTATATATGACCACTTGGCCATAAGATGGCCGCCAAGGCACATGGCCGCAAATTCAGGTGCATAGCAAAAATTGTCATATTTTGAATTTTACATAAATTTCAGTCAATCAGCTCCAGTCATTTCAGTCAATAAAAAAGGCGAGAAAAACTTTTTGAACTATTTTATTACTAAGCAAATAGAGCAAATATGGTCTTATTCAATGAGAAACTTTTCGTTAACAGATGCCGAAAACCCATAAAAAATTTTGGTTGCGTTAAACAAAAATGAAAGCCTTTAGAAAATTTTTTGTTGAAGATAGACAAGTTACTGTCAATTTCCTTATTAGCAGAAACGGTCAAGAATTACAAGTATTTCATTCGGAGGCAGAGGTTCAAAAACTAATGTTATGCTTGGATTCTCTAAAAAACGCGTTTTAATCAAAAAAGGTCAATTTTTAGATAAGAAAGCGGTAAAACTGAATAAACCACGCATCAAACACACATTTATTGATTTTATTATTGATTGATTGGTTATTGATTCATTTTTCTAGGATTCTGCCCGATCTGATCGCGGATGGTTGGAACATCACAAAGTGCTATTGTCTGTTCCCCACCGTGGAACAAATGCTCGAGACGCAAGCGGATGGGCCAACTCGCCATGGTCAGTTCTGCCGATGTTGGAGGTTTGAATAAATCATAATAAATTTTTCATATAGTTGAAAAATAAACTGTTTTTTAGTGATTGCACAAAAAAATATGATATTTCGCCAAAAAGTGAATAATAGTGGTTTTTTGGAAAGTTTGGACTTTCTTATACGATTTGAATAATTTTTTGTACCAAAAAATCCATTCCGTGGGGATATATTTTGCTGGAAAAATATTCAAACTGAGAGGCTGGAAGACTTCAAATTTTTCAGAGCCGAAAAGCCATGCTCTATATTCGTCGCTAATGAGTTCGGATTTTGACTGTTAAGTCTGTAAGAGTTTTTATTTTCGGATTTGAAAGTTCAGGCGGCTTAAACCCTGAACCTGAACTCGACCCCAAATCTGAATTCGAACTCCAAACGGAAACTTTTCTCGAGTTGAAGTCGTGGTTTTGAGCAGCTCTAATGGGTCTATTCAAATGTTTCATTTAAGATTTTTTTCATTTTAGCTTTCCGAGTCGGATTTACCTCGAAAAATTCGGCCTTACCAATATTTGCATTTGTCAATTCAGCTTGCAGATCGCTTTAACTTTGTGCTTCTCTATTTGGTCCTCCCTCTTGACTTGGTCCCATGGGTCGTAACCCGTAAAGCGTTGGCTCTGCGCATTTATTGTCGGATGCGGGTCCCCAAACTGTGTGGTGGACGGTGTTGCCGAGCTGGCAAATCCATTGGTGGCGCGGAACATCGCGCACATGTCCAGCCATGAAATGCGAACCGTATGCACTTTTTCAAAAATTTGAATATTTAGTCCTGAAATTAATGGGATACCTGAAAACCTGAAAATGGATGGTTTTGAATTCAGGTTCCAAAAACCATCACTGGTGTATGTATGACCATATGATATGATTTTTGCAAATAAGGACAGTCTTAAGGTACCAGGGGTGGAACTGGAGCACCCCTATTATCTGGTTGAGTGCCACCTCCCCTATTTGGATCTGTGCCACCAATATCATGAAAAATTAAAATCGCTCAATATGCATGCCGAATTTAGGAATTTTTAACAAAAGTGCCCTCTCCTATGGCCGAAATTTCAAAACTTGGCGGCCAAATTTTTCAATTTCCATGGCTTTTTATTGCCTCAAGGTCTTTGCGATTCACCTCAAAAAAATTTCCCAAAAAAATTCGACAAAAAAATTAGGTGCGCGAGTTTGACGACTCACTGATCCGGAGACCGCCTGCGGAGCTGGTCGTGTTCTTCTACGGCGCGGCGGACAAGTGGACGCCGTTGGAGTTTGCGCGCGCGATGGAGCGCCGAATGGCGGAGACGGGCCGCGTGCTGGTCGACTCATCCGACACGGGCATTGAGCACGCATTTGTGCTGAAAAACATTCATCGGAGAACGCCAATGTGCTGGTTGAGCTGATCTTTGAAGGCGATTGAATTTTTGGAAAATTTTTTTTAAAAATTTAGTGCTTTAACTCCATTTTTGCATTGAATTCGGATCCTGGTTCTTACTGGTGATATTGTCTGTAATTTTTATGAAAAATTTTGTTTTTTATAAGATAACAGATAATCAGAACACAGATTGTTCAGCCAATAAAAGCCTAAAATTCATAGTTTTTTCCTGAGTGTTGTTATTCCATTAAAATTATATTTTAGCATTTATTACGGTGTATTATTAGCATATTTTCGTAATTTTGTGTCTTTTTTGTGCCGTCCATTAATTCATTTTTTCTGGCGGTGTTTTTTGTTTGTTTCATTTCGTTAAGCGTTCCAATTTTGCCTTACTATATGCAATTTATGAGGTATAAAGCATAAAATTTATATTGGGTGGATTTTGGTACCATGTTTCTACGTTTATATCAATAATAACGTTATTTAATCGAATTATGCTTGTGATATTGGTTCTGATTGGCTTTCATATAAAGTGGAAGTGCGCGACTAAGATGGACCTGGAGAACAACGCAAATGCCGTTGATGAGGGCGCCGATAAGGCCGTTGAGAAGAAAAAGAGGATCAACTCATCCGCAAGGTTATCAATACATTCAGCAAAATGGGTGAAAAATGGTGGTTGGGAAGAGTTTTGACCCGATGAGGAAATTCATGGGAATTACATTTTTTTTCTTTACACACCACCGTTTTTAACGCCTTACTTTCCATGCACCCAAATGTAGAAAGGTTTACACCCCTTTGTAAGAAAAATTTTCGACTTAAATTTCTGCGACGATTTTGAAAAAATTGATGAGATTTCCCGTGAAAATTGCAATTTTTCTAATGAACCATAGTTTCCACCTCCGTCAAGACTTCCAATCTTTGTAAAATTGGTTTTGTTGCCCTTAGGATTTTGCAATACAAAATTTTAAAATGAAATAAAAAATTTTCGCTTTTTCCACTGTTCACTTTTTCACCGATTCATCACATCCCTGATGCACACCTAGCATATAGCTTTTGAGATTCTTTATTGATTTTTTTCTTTTCTTTTTGTTTTCTGTTTTTCCACAATGGTTTTTTTACATATTAGAGCTAGTATTTTTGAGAAATCCTTTAATTCCATTTTTTGGTGCTTTCTCTCTAACGGAGCGGGGGGTTTGACTTGTGACGCGCACGTGAAAAACGTACGTGTTTTTGACACGTACGCGCTTTTTTTTATACTGCGCAGGTTGATCGGTTCTACCGCGGTCGTACGGACTTTGACACGTACGTGCTTTTGATCCGTACGTGCTCTTGACACCTTTAAGGTACACTTTAAGCACCCCACCCTCCCCCCGTTAGAGGGAAAGTACCATTTTTGCCTACAAAAGCGAAATCTCAGCAATTCGTCGTCGGCCGCCAAGAAAAAGAAGCTGACGAGCAGTGACGGAGATGGTTCCATCAGCAAGGCCACTCCGGCGCCGACCCGGGACGACACGGCGGTGGCCGACACAAAAACCACCACTCCGACGGTCAGCAAGCAATGCGTGGCCACAACCACAGCAAAGTTTATGAAAATCGATAATTTTTTGAACATTGAGTTTAAACAAATAAAATCATTAGAATTTATATTTTTATTATTCGTGCGAATCCGAACTCCAGGTTTAGAAGAAAATAACTCTATGAGCACTCAAAGTTTGGGACATTCGAACCCTCTGAAGTAATAACAATAATTGGAAAATTAAGTAACATGCAAATTTTCGATCTTAATCAAAAATTTTAGACTTCTTCCGAATGAGGTATGGCTTGATGTGATCCGTTGGATCCAACGCACTGAACTTGCACTCATAGCCCAGACGTGCTTCCGATTTTGCGCTCTCGTGGACAAAAGGACAAAGTTCGAGCGATGGACTCTCGGACGCTTGGAGTTTCGCCGATCGGAAGAGGGCACCGCGGCATTGTTCGTCAACGGCGAATTCCTTCCGATTCTGAAGTACCACTTCCGACGAACATTTTCGGCTTCCAACGCATCACAGTGAGGTTGTAATTTTATGAAATATTACGCTTTGCAGGTTTGGTGGAGTCCTGCGGGTAGCCATTTGTGTATAGAAACGGAAAATTGGATTGGTCGACAAAATTCGATATTTTTGTTACAAAAGTAGTCAAAAAGGTTAATGGATATATAAGCGTTTTTGGAGAGGTATAGTCAGGACAATTTGAAATTTTGTGAAAATATGTTAAATTTTTTTAAATTTTTCCACATTACCTTGAAAATCCAACCTGCTGGGAGATGACTCCCTTGATTAAATGAAAAATTCGGCCCTACTTGCAAAGTCCCCCCCCCCATCGAAAATACCTACGTGGACGGCTACCCCAGACCCAGCAAAACCCGCAAATTTTAATAAAAGCACGTGTTTTATGACACGTACGTCCACGTACGTGCTTTTATTAAAATTTCCACAGGTTGTCCGGGTTTGGGGTAGCCGTCTACACAGGTATTTTTGATGGTTGGGGGGTGACTTTGCAGAGCCAAAAATTCCAAAAAAAAAATTATATGCAATATATACACATATATTATATATAATGGAAATAAAAAAATTTCATTTTGCAGTTTTATCGATAATAGTGATTACTGATTAATTTATTTAGGTTCGTCGATCGTGACATGCTGCACTTTCTCCGCCAAAACGAACGTTTGTTCAGAGATGGCGATGGCATCTTCTTGAGACTTGATTTGCATCAAAACAATGGGAAAGTTTTGCGTGAGCGACTCTGGCCATTAATTTCTTCAAATATCCGCGGAATGGAGACGAGTGGTTTCAATCTCAGACGGCTGGTTGACTGCATTTCCTCGACTTTTCTCATTGACACTCAAATCACTTACTTGCTTATGCGCCATCTTATGCTTGATCTGCCTGACCAAGAGGACAGAGCCTCTCGCGCAGTGGACGGGTGGTTGCACAGTCCACGTCATGATGATGAACATCCACGGGTCCTGTTAGCTTTGTCAGTTTTTAATGATTTTCGTCTTAATGTGGATTATATCAAAAGGGTTGGTTGGTTGATTTTTGAGTGTTAGCCTTAACTTTTTTCTTTTATTTTTCAAGAAGTTCCGTGAATCCGATGTACCGGCCAATTTCATCGTCCTCTTGATACTTTATGGTCGTGAGGAAGCATTCAATTTTGAGGAGATGCGTGGCGATGAGCGAATCTCCGTGACTGTGGGCGTCGCAAAAAATCGTCTTGGTCTCTACGAAGCAATGATTGTTCGATGTCCGATCGATCGAGACCAACGGCAATGGGCACAGTGGGAGCGAGATGCGAAAAATATGGCATGCGAATGGATTATGGGAAGAGTTCAAAATATGTTCGTGTTTCATCTCTGGCAAGAAGACAGCATCGGGTACAAAAAATCGATAAATAAGATAGGTTTCGCTTAGATTTAGGAATTTTTAAAATTAAATCAAATTCGAAATTGTTCTAAAACTGCAAATGCTATGTCAATTTTCAGCTTCAACCAATCCATAATATCTTGATTTGTTATGAATTTATTTCTATTTTGATTCAGTAATATAGCGCTCTGTTGATTACCTAAATTTTCATGTTCATGTTTTTGTCGAAGAGTTTTTCTACTATATCTGGATTTCAAATGAAATCGTTTACAAAAATCAACTGTAAAGTTTTATTTTTAAATCAAGTGTGCTTTGTTAATTCGGTGATTTTGGTCCGGAAATTCGCGAGTTTTCTTTAATAAATTCAAACACAAAAAAGATTTATTCTGCATTTAAGTTTTAAGCAATTCTTTTTCGGCCCATCGGTTTTTATTATAGCTCTGATGAGTTGTTTTTTGAATCAAATACTTTTTGTTAATTTTGATTTTTGCCGTCATGTTGTGGAGATGGTCATTGAAATTGTTCTTTTCAGGCATTTTGACGAAGAGCTGCAGGGGAAGAATGATCAGCAGGACGAAAAGAGTGGTGGCGAAGATCTCTCGATAGTGGCCGGCGGAAGCAAAACAAACTGAATGAGTGGTGATGAACTGATGAGGGCATTTGAATATGAGAATGTGGATCAGGGCTGGGCGAAATTTCGAGTTTCGAAAATTTCGAGGCTTTTTTCGAATACGAAGCGCGCGAAATTTCTGGAAAACATACCCCTAAAAATGGCATTTTTCTGGTAAAAGATACACTCCCAAAAATGAAATTTCCAGAAAAAATTTAAACTAAACAAATAAATAGAAATCCAGCCCTGATTTGGATTGAATATATATAGCGCCCTAAAGTTATGTGCTTTGTTTATTTCTTTAATTAACAGACATGGACACGACATAGTATTTTTTTGGTCTCATCTTATGCCCATGAATTTATTGTCTTGCATTATGTTATATGTAATCCTCTACAATCTTTTTATCTGAAAATTGCTGCTTATGTTTGGGATATGTGCATAAAATTTGTATTGAGTGGCGCTTTTGACAAATAAGTTTTACGTCAGATCTGATTCCTCGATATTGAACATTTACACCAGCTATTTATTGATTTCTCATTATATAATTTCTAATTACATGTTTCTAACCAAAAATTTAAGTAAATTTTAAATGGAAAAGTACCCAAAATTTTAAATCCCTATGCTATTCACTCCTCATTTGTGTTTTACCGTAAAATTTTTAATTTTACACACAATTTTTAGATTACAATTTTACTGTTTGCAATTGATAGAATTTTGGGGATAACGAAAAAGTTGTGACAATGAACCAGGATAACGTCATTGGCGAGGATGGGACTAACGAGAACGGTGGCAAGGTCGTTGAGAAAAAGCTGAGCAGCAACACAGCAAGGTTATTACAAATTAGGTTATAAATAAGTTTTAAAATTCATGAGGATGCTTACTCGACATATAAACATTGAGATCCCCTATCAATTTTTGTTTTTTGTTCTCTGATCACAAAATGCTATTTATTATTAGAGCAAGGAATTTTTCGGAGCTGAACTTTGGATTACCTCGACTATATGGCCCAGAAAATTCAGGTCTAGGTTCAGACCCGAGCCCTGGTCAATTAAATTGTTTTTTGCCTACAATAAAGTTTAACTCATGTCAGAATTTTGTCATCGGCTGCCAAGAAAATGAAGTTGACGAGCAGCGATGACGCTTTCTCCGGCAAGGCTACTCCGATGCCGACCCAGTACACGGCGATCACCGCCGCCGCAAGGTTTGTGAAATCGATAAATATTTGAATTAAAATCGCGAAATTTAACGTGTCTGAACTCGCAAATTAAAGCAATTTAACTCTTTATGAACCTTCATAATGTTTGAACATTTGAATTCCCTGAAGCTTGTTTTGCATAACCCTGTGCTGGCGGCGCTGAAAAGCATTGCAGACGAAATTTTTGGCGATAACTATTCAATTAATTTTCAATGAAAATTTATGATTTTTTAAATCTTGTTTTAAATCATACAGTTTTTCGATGCATATTGTCCGAATCAGACGAAATTTTTCGGCGATATCCTCATAAAATTTTGCAATTTCGGGACAAAAGTTTTTTGGCTTGAGGAACTCATCAGTTTTTTCGGAGTGTTAAAATTGGAATACTTGCCTGCAAAATTTTTGATAATATTAAGCGATTTTTGTTGAGAATTTATAAGAATTCTTAAGAAGTACAATCAAATTTCGAAAATGAAAATGAGCAAAAAATCTGTAATGATGTGACAAAAATTTCTACCCGATAAAGGAATTCATGATTGTCCAGAAAATTCAGGTTTTATTCAGACCCAAGTTAATCATATAAACAGAAATTAAATTTAACACAAATAAATATAAACAAAAAATTTGGTTTATTTTTTGGTGCTTATAACGAACTCGAATTCTAACTCAGAAATTTGTTATTGGCCGCCAAGAAAAAGAAGTCGAGCAGCGACGGCGCTTTCTCTGTTACTCCGGCGCCGACCCGGAATAAGTCTGCGATCGCCGCAAAAGCCACCACTCATCAGACGGTCAGCAAGCAAAGCGCGTCCTCAACCGTGGCAAAGTTTGTGAAAATCGATAATGCTTAAGTTTATAAAATCGCAAAATTTGAGGGTTACAATGCCTATTATTAGAGATTTAAAACACCTTTCGTACAAATCCGAATTTTTCATGTTTAAAGCAAATTAACTCTATGAACCTTCATATAGTTTTGGTCTAAATTCCAAAAATTTTGGTCAAAAACAGAAAATTTTGGCCAAAATATCAAAAAAAATCCGAATAGGCAAAAAAAAAGTTGTAAATAGGCATCCAAAAAGCCAAGATAGAGGCTTCATTTCAATGTAAAACTACTTTTTCGTCCTTATAAGCCATTCTAAGTTTAGGAGAAAAATATGCATTTGCATTTGTCTAAAAATTCCAATCCTAGTTGATCAAACCATATATGATGATTCCGCTTCATTTTCATTCAGCTGGCATAATTTGGAATCATTTTTGAAAAGCTGATTTTTTCCTATATGGGAACTGGGAACAAGTCACGGGGATTTAGTCACCCGCTCCCTCCCCCCGTGAAGGTTGGAAAAAGGGGAAAATATACACCCATAAGAACTGCAAAATTTTAAAATTTTTGGTGAAATTTTTTGAAGAAAAATGTCGAATTTCTGTAAGAGTTAAACTTTTTCGCTCAAAAGTGCCAAAGCTTCGATGCTTCACAATACTATATTCACTATTTATCGAAATTTGATCCAATCTTCTTTCCTGGCATTGTCTCTGATAAAAGTTACTAGAAAAGCGTAATTCGATGTGAATTTTAACTGATATGAATTTTTGATATTTTTTAATTTTTAGGCGTCTTCCGAATGAAGTTTGGTTGGATGTGATCCGTTGGATCCGACGTACTGAACTCGCACTCCTGGCCCAGACATGCTTTCGATTTTACGCTCACGTGAACGAACGGACAAATTTCGAGCGATGGACTCTCGGGAGCTTGGAGTTCCGCATATCTCGCCAGGGCACCGTACTGTTCGTCAACGGAGAATATCTTCCGATTCCCGAAGATCCGCTCCCGGAGAACATTGTCGGCTTCCAGCGCATCGTGGTGAAGTTAGTATCAGACATAATTAATGCAATTTCTTAAGAAAATTTTTATCCAAAAATCAAATTTTCTTACTAATGGTTTTCCACAAAATCAGGGAAAAAGGTTATGATGCCCTTGATCATAATTGTTTTAGATTAAGTACCAAAATTTCACCTTTTAGTTTGCTTGATAGTGATGCGCTGCGCTTTCTTCGCCAAATTGGACGTCTGTTTAAATGTGGCGATGGAATTTTTCTTGATTTTTTTCACAATGAAAATTTCGAAAAAGCTTTATGGAAGCGATTTTGGCCGTTGATTTCTTCAAATGTCCGCGGAATTGGGACTCATACTGGTACTGGTGGTCTGGACCGACTGCCTGACTGTGTTTCTCCAACTTTCCTGATCGACACACAAATCACCTTTTTGGTTGTCAACTTTGTTCTCTTCGATGATCAAGAGAACAGGGCATTTCGCGCAGTGGATGAGTGGTTGCACAGTCCGCGCCGTGATGATGGGCGCCCACAGGTTCTGGTCATCCATTATACACCTATGGACACCGTTGATTACATTAAGATGGTTGGCTGCTTTTTCCTTTTTTTTGAATTTTTCAGAAGTTCCTTACAGCTAAAGAGCCGGCCAATTTCATCATTCGCTTGATGGTCTGGATCTGATGATGTTATGGAATTTGAGGAAGTGCGTGGCGATGAGCGACTGACCGTGTCCGTGGGAATCACAAAGAATCGTTTCTGGAATGCACTGATCGTTCGAGGTCCGACGGATCGATATCAAAAGCAATGGGAACAGTGGGAGCGGGAGGCGGACAATGTAGCATTCGAGTGGTATATGAAAAGACTTCAAAATGAGCTTGTGATCAATCTTCGCGTAGACAACAGCAGGTAAAAAAATTGGCAAAAAAAAGATTTAGTTTTTTATTAAAGAATGACCACTCATATTCTCTCACAACAGTGAAAATGAAAATTTGAGTAGAAAATTTTGAAAGTGCCGTTGAAAACCGGCGAAAATTTCGCAAGTGTTTTTGGCTTATAAATTTCACGATTACAAAAAGTTGAATTGCTAAAAGATTTTGCCACGTATCATTCAAATATGACAACATTTGAGTTGCCAAATTTCCGATTTAAAAAATGAAACATTTTGCCACGGATCATTTAAATATGACAAATTTGAGTTACCAAAATTTCCGATTTTTTTTGCAAAAATCCGAATTCCGGTGCCAAAAATGACCGGTAATCGGAAAAAATCGGCTGTATCCCTCTTGTGGGGTTGTGGGTCTTCCATATACATAAGCAATCAGTCAGCCAGGTGGTTTTAAGCTTTACGTTTGGTAGGGGGGGGGGATTAGAGCAGGGGAGCAGCAAGGACAAATTTTCGGGTGCAGGGGCTAAACACCAAAATTTTGCCTCGTGGACAAATTATCATGGATGGTCAACGAAAAAGTATTGAACAGCGAAGTGCCATTAAAAATTATATTTTTCACACAAATACTTATTATTTCCGCTTATATTAACCCAAAAATGGTTATGTATTCTGTTTTGCCGCGCTTTAGCTTCTTTTTCTTGAGTAGGTGAGCCCTCGATATCGATAGACATGTCGTCGGGAAAAAATGAAAATTTTCTATCGATTATAATAAAGCGAATAGCGTATTTTTGGTCATAAAAAAGTCGAGATTTCCTGGTCGACTATACAAATTTTTAAGTCAAAATTATGAATTTTTCTGTTACTTCGACTCCCGAACGAAACATCATTAAGTGAACAAAAATTTAAAAGTGGACAACAAATACCATTCTGATTCTCCCCCCTCGTTTTTTTCCTCCTCTCTCCCTAATAAGAATGCCTCCTTAAGCAAAAAATGAACACAACGAATTGTTTTTGTTGTCCTTTCAGGCAATTTGACGAAGAAGAGGAGGAGGAGACGGAAGGGCATGACGAGAAGAGCTTTGTTATTCGTGGAGAAGATGATCCCTCGATGGTTGCCGGAGGAAGCAAAACGAGCGAATGAAAGTGGTATGGTAATGAGGGTGTGGGGCGTCAACACTATGTATGATTTTGATCGCACAATCAATGATATGCCATACGGGAATTTTTGTTGGATAAAGAGATTTGATAAAAATTTCTTGAAACTTTCAATTTTTTATTGCTAGAAGTCCTTAGGTCTTGAAAATTTAAAAAATTGTGAGTTAAAAGTACCCAGAATACGGAAACCAGTACACTTAAAAAATTAGTAAGATTTGCTTCATAGTGTTGGGAAGGACTTCATACCTCGATAGAGTATTAGATAAATGTGTATGTTGTGAAACTAATTGTGCGGTGATATCCCATTAAAGACACTTCTGCGTTCTAACTTTTAAGAATCCCCTTATTTTTTGCTTGAGATTTTGCATTCACAGCTTGTGAATGTTATTTTGGACTGGATTTTTACTTTTTAATTCGCTTTTGGGCCTAAAATAGGTTGCCTTTAACCTTAACCACGTGGGTGAATAATAGAGGAGAATAAAATACAAAATGGGGTCTGAACGTCCTTGATCCCATATTTCAGGAAATGACCATGTGAATTACCATGGTCTTAGTGACAATCCCATTGTATTACACATTGCAATCACAATTAAATTGTGCGAAATCAAAACGAACCGATGAAGATGTTTGGACAGACACAAATGCTTCATTCCCTTTTTTGCTTTAAACATTTTGCAATTTCTGTAGCAAGCGAATGTTATCAGGCAATAATGTTTCATGGTTGCAAAAAGGTAATAACCGTATATGCTCTAATGATTACCCCGGAATAATTATTTTTCAACCATTCTGAGGGGTAATTATTGGAGGGTGTAATTTCTAGAGCATTTACAGTAGGCATCAAAATAAAAAAAAATTTGAGAAGCATCGATTTTTTGTTTAGCAAAATGGACAAATTTACTTAGGAATTTATGGAAAACACAAACAAAAAACCACCAACAATTGCACAATACACCCATCAGACAATTCCTTCACTGGTCGGATCGGTAGAGGAATGGGCGTTGTCCGAAATTGGCTTCGACTTTGGTTCCAAAAAGTATGCTGACGATCGGGTAAAAATCAGCTGCGAGATCGATAAGCATCCCCGTATAGCCTGAAAACAAAATAATCACTTTAATCGATTTGAATGTGTAAGAAAAGTTTAATAAACGTCAGACATGAGCGTGAGTGTGTAACATAAGTGTACACATGAGTGTACATGGGTGTACTAAAAGAAGAAATGTCAAAAAATAGCGCAATTCACATTCCATAATTTGAATCTTTGTTGTTAAAATTTTTGCATCACCCAGTTATCAAAATATGATTGCATAAAATTGCAAAAGAATTACTAATAAAAAAACCTAATCGCTGTCCATTCTTGGTGAAGATGATCTGGCCAGATGGCATGTCCACACCACAGCCAATCACGTCACCAGTGGTGAACTTGGGCTTCCCAGCGATGCAATAGCCATTTACGAACTCTTTCGTCCCGCAGAAAGCGCGATCAGCGCAAAAGTATCCGGTACAACTGTATGCATACCATCTGCTGCTCGTCCCCTTTTCAGGCCATCCATCCAATGGGAATTGTTTGTTCGCGAGCCCAATTCTCAAACCAGCGCTTAATAAATTTAATTTTAAAATGCCGACAAAATGGGAGAGTTCTCCTAATTAAATCAAAAATTGTGTTCAAAAATTGCATACACTTCCACAATTTGCACTTCGAAATAAGAATTTCGAGACGAAATTGACATCTCAGCACGAACAGAATGACAGCCATAGACACTTGCTGAAATCAGAATGGTATTTTCAAATTTTTTTGGCACAAAACTTCAAACATAATGCACACATATATCAGTGAAATTCTATTTATTTCACTCTTCAAAAATTGCGAATTTTAATTAGCGTGATCTGAAATTGTGTATGAATGTTTTTCAAAAATATTTGAAACGAACCTAAAGCCTAAACTAATGATACTTAGATAGAGTAATACGACAAACACAAAGCAAAAAATCAATTTAAAAAAAAGGAAATTTAATTTTACAAAAATTTATTTTTTCCATTTATTCAATAAAATTATCTGCATCATGTATTCATATTCAAAAATTACAAATTGTCTTAGCGTGAGCCTAAAACAAGTTAAACAGATATAAATCCACCCAATTTACCCATCTATACTAAAGAAAATAATAAAAAGGCATAAATTCAAGAAATTTGCATACGAAAATGCATCCGTTTTTGCCAGTTATCCCCTTTTATTATTTGTCAATAGTTAATTAATCAATTTGATTATTTTGGTTACAACCCATTTTTTAAGTTGACTGTCCAGCGTGCGTTGTCGAGTGTTAGCCTTTCAGAGCAATCATCGGCATTCCAACGATTTTTGCCCTGAAATTGGTTACTTTCCTATGCATATTTGAAATTATGAATATATAAAAAAATTTAAATTCCTGAAGAGAATGCCTTCCCATTTAAACTCGGAAATTTTTTTACCCATACAAAATAACTCTATTTTTCAATTTTGAAATTAAAAGTGCACCAATCGGCTTTATTTATTCATCAACTTTCAATAGACATTTTTTGAAAATGCATTTTATTTTTTATAAAATTTTATTTCTTTTATTACCAAGACAGTCCATTGTTTTTCCAAGAACAAAGACATTGTTTGTCCATAGTCTCCAAATTGGCTCATTTGGCACAGTTCTGTCCTGGGCAAGGCATCAACCAGCTCGCTGAGAAGTTCATTGGGCAGCCGACGATGGTTCATTCTCCGATTATTCAGAAATTTGTCTAAAGTTTGTAAAATACATTCAAATTATATTAAAGTTTAATACTGAAAAGAAGTATTTTGTTCGATATTAAATTGATATGAATATTTCAAAAAAAAAAAATTGGATCTTCTGGAAATCATATCTGAAATCTCGAATGCTTTAAAGCATATGATTTTACGAAAACTAAATACGCTAAATACACGCTAATCACGCTAAATACAAGTTTCATCACGGTCATGTTGGCAAAAAATACAATTTTTTAATAAAAATCGAATTTTCGCGTAAAAATTGGTACCTGGGGGTTTTCTATGATGCTGATAGCGAATCTGGACTCAGTTTACGATTTGATAAGGTTAGGTCCCCGAAAATTTCAATTTTTGAAATGTTTGGTTTTTCCTAATTTTTCTAATGACTTGGTTCTAACCATGTCAACTTGTGCTTTTGAAAATTTCTAAAAAATTCATAATGCCTTCAAATATATATTCAGACGTTCATACTATACACCAAATTTCGTGGACATAATAAAATTCCGTTAAAAAAATTCTAGAGTAACACAGAGGATGATAATATTGTGTGTGTGACTTGGTGGGCCCGTCCCTATGAATGAGCACTGACTACTGAGTTCTTGCTATACAATTTATATTGATAAGTGCATCCAACATGACGTATTTCTTATCATTTCTTCGTTGATTTGTTCCTATTGGTCACTGGGGATACGACGTACGACAAATTAGAAGTTGCCTAAGGCAATATTATTCGAATATCCCATTCATTCATTCTAAAAAGTGCTTGGTAAGTTCGTCGATTCACAAAAATGATGGGAATGGGGAACGGGCGTGGATGTCATCAGCTAATCAGCAGCAGTTGGGGTCACGGCGTGAGCATCAAGACCTCTGCCTCAGATAGAGGGCTGTATTGGACGCTCAACTGGATGTGAATATAACTTCTGTGTTATTATGTCGTCAGACATAAACCAAAATTAATGTAATTAATTTTTGTGTTCCGTAAACTTATTTATGCAACTTGAATTGCACTCCGGCGGGAGCATCAGCAAATGTAGATACCACAACATAGAAAATGACGGTAACGTACGGTATTTGCGAGTGTGTGTTATGGGCTATGTCCCATGGTCCCATCCGTATTCTGACTTACCAAAGCAATATTTATTGCCTCCAAAATAACCCATTTCTGATATTTGCTGTGACTTTTCCCATTGAGCAGTGGGTACGACTTACTTGAACTGCCTAAAGCAATGTGAACAGAATAGTCTCATCTCCATTTACTCATAAATACGGTGATGACGGACACCATCGGCGTAATCTTCATGGGTCTGACTTGGGATTGGGATCATTGGTCTGACTGGTGAGGTCATTGATGATTTAAGTTGTGATGTCTTTGATTAACCTGTCAGTAACCACGGTTTTTTATCTTTTCTCATATTTTAAATTTATATGCTCACTGACCATATTCATCAGCAAGTAGCAAATAATTTAAATTTTTTGTCCAAAAAAGTAATAGACAAATTGGATTTTAAAGCATTTTACAAAACAATTTAAATGAATTTCACAGACTTTCAATAAATTTCTGATCGATCAAAAATGAACCATCGTCGGTTGCCCAATGAACTGCTCAGCGAGCTGGTTGGTGCCTTGTCCAGGACAGAACTGGGCCAAATGGGCCAATTTGGAGACTACGGACAAACAATGGCATCGTTCTTGGAAAAACAATGGGCTGTCGTTGTAATAAAAAATATAAAATAAAATGAATTTTCAATAAAATGAATATATGAATTTATGAATAAATGAAGGCTAATGTTGTGTTTTTTTTTAAAATTATTTAGAAAATTTAAAAAAAAATGAATTATTTTGTATGGGTAAAAAAATTTCCGAGTTTAAATGGGAAGGCATTCTCTTCAGGAATTTAAAACATTAATTTCAATATGCATAGGAAAACACCACCCTTTTTTTTCGTTCGAAAGAGGCCATGACTGAGACTGTTCCTCCTCTGATTCTCTGCCCTTTCCTTACCACTGTCTGCCCACGCGCCTGTACTGCCTGTGCTTAAGCCATTGTGCATAGTGTGAAAAAGTCGACCCAAAT
>JAEHOM010000080.1:0-18554 GCA_016433075.1 Hoplolaimus columbus | reverse complement strand
TGGGAGGTTGGTCTGGCAAAAATGTAGAGCAATTAGTGACACATTATTAATGTATGATATGTGTAGGGTGAATCGATGGAAACAAAAAAGTTAGTATTGGAGCGACTTTTGGTTCCATGTGTTCCACGTTTTTTGCACCATTTTTACTTTACTGGAACACACGTGGTGGCGTGCGGCCGTAAAAGGCGCCTTAAGGAGGCGAGATGAAGGAAATATGAAATGATGCGACGTTCGCGTTCGCACTTTTTCTTGTTTATTATTATTATTATTGCGTTCGCCTTCATCTTTCTTCACTGGAACTAAATACCAAATCATCTGCCTGCTAACTGCTATTGGACTGTAAAGCTTAAAAAACAAAGTGCTGCATTTCCTTGTATTGTCAATATCAATCAATTTTTGGTTGTGCTGCAAAAAAGGTGAGTGAAATTGATAAAAACGTGAAAATGAAATTTATAAAGCTGCAAAATTATCCTTTAAATTCTTGAACGAAAGTAAGAAGGGAGGCATCACCGAACGGATAGCGGATACCCTATAACCCGGCAAAACGCATATCAAAAAGTAAAAAAATGTCTCCAAGGAAAAAAATCATAATGTGAAATTAATTGAATTTTTTTTCTATATATAGAATTCAGCTGTGATCTGCAAAATCTGGAATGTAAGCATGCTTGTTCGTCTACTGTTCGTCTCTGCATTTGTTTTTGTTGCTCAACAGTTCGGATTTGTAACGCCTTGGGATAGAGTGATCCCCAATGTTTGTTATAAAAACATTCTTCATAATTTTTTACTCATTATGCGATTTGCGCTATGCCCTCTCAAATTTTTGGATGGGACAAGACGACAAGAAATAACATGCTAAAAAAATCAAAAATTTCCCTGACAATCTGGTTCGACGCACAATAAAAAACCGATTTAGCCACACGATCAAAAAGAAATTTGGATGAACGAACAAACAAACCGGCAGTATGGTTAACAGCACTTAAAAATTAGGGTCTAGCGAGATCACGACTCGGGCGGAATTGGGACGAAACGTGGATTTTTCGAGATAGATCCCGGCCGGCATTAGTTCCTGTCCTGTCGCGAAAAATTCCGCCCAGCCTTTAAAAAAATCCCAGCGCAGGATCCTCATGTTACATGGTATAATTTTTCAACCTCTTAAAAATTAAATGCTTTGCGATTTTGGACCCAAGTACACTACAGTTCTAGAGCATAGTTTCGATTTTTGATGGTTTGAGTGAACCATCCTCTGCTCCTGCATTGTTAATCCCACTAATTTTTGATAAAAACTAGAAATTATGCCCACCTAGCTTTCATTTTTATTTTTTAGGAACTTTATGCAGACAAAGTTGCCGAACGTCCGCCAAACACGTTATTGCTTGTTTCTACCATTGATGGTTACATGAACGCAGTCGATGCTCAAACTGGGGCCCACAAATGGCGATTCCGTGAAGGTTTGCAAAAAAAGCTCATAATTGGAGATTTGGGATACAAAAGCATTAGGATCTCCTCCGTTGCGAAGAAAAATTTCCTCGATTGAAAATTCATAATCTATGATTGAACTTTCCAATTTGAGATTGAGATTCAATTTGCTAACATTTTTTCAAATTTGAAAAAAAAAATTACCTTTTTTCTCTTTTCATCCAAACAAAAAAATTATTACCCATTCAAAAATTGTTTTGCACAGGACGTATTTAGGGGGGGAGGTGGGTGCGCGAGGTGCATACCCCTCCAAGGCCCCCGAAGAAAAAATTTTCAGCTGTCGGGTGAGAAAAACGAAAAATTCGAAAAATTGCGTTAAAAATAGTTCAAAATTTGGTCAATTTCCCTATCAGAAATGGTCTATGTTTGCAAATTTTTTAGTGCTTTT
The DNA here is from genome assembly GCA_016433075.1 of Hoplolaimus columbus. Classification (NCBI taxonomy): domain Eukaryota; kingdom Metazoa; phylum Nematoda; class Chromadorea; order Rhabditida; family Hoplolaimidae; genus Hoplolaimus; species Hoplolaimus columbus. The sequence goes on along the minus strand of JAEHOM010000080.1, from coordinate 16,690 downwards.
ATTGAAATTCTTGAGTGATTTTTTTGTAAATACCATTTACAAGCGGTGGATTAACTCAAGAAATGACATTTCTCCGTTTTTTTTATCCTAACATATTTTTTTTCAGGTCCTTTGTTGGAGTCACCGATTAGTATACAGCGGGGCTTCACCTTCATCCCGGACCCGAGGGATGGTCAGCTTTACCTCATTGTGGAAGGACGTCTCTCCAAGTTGCCTTTTACCATCCCTCATCTGGTTCGAGTTTCTCCGTGCAAAAGCAGTGACGGAGTCTTTTATGCAGGTCAGCCAGCCAATCGATACTCTCACGCTTTTATTGATTCAATTATTGATTGATTAGTTTCTATTTGATTTGAGCTTTTATTGATTTTTGAATTCTATTCCAGACACTCAATCTGTTTTCTTTTAGAGTTTTTTATGCTATTCTTTAGGCAGCAAAAAGGACATGTGGATTTCGATTGATCCAGGTTCGGTTTTTTTCGGATTGCGAAAAGCGATTCCCCATTTGAAGAGACCGGCGATCGGAGCAATACGTTTGCTGCTTCTGGCCATGGCCAACAGCAACAGTACCCGAGTACTGTGTGTCCGGCCAACCGCGCGAATGCAGTGCACATCGGCAAGACGGAGTACCACATCCAAATGATGGACACCAAGCGCCGGGAGCGCCATTGGAACGCCACTTTCGTGGACTATTCATCCCACCTTTTGCCAGGCAAGTTTTAAGTCTTATTAAAAACTAAATAAAAAGTTTAAAATTTGTCCACTATATTTACCGACATCAATTAGCACATATATTTGTTTTAGGATTAATAAGGAACCTATAATAACAAAGGTTACTAGTGATATATATATATATATATAAAATCAGCTTTAAGATTTTTCATTGTTGAAGAAAAATAGCTAAATCGTTATTATTTTTTAAATTATTTTTTGATTCATTTTTGAGTGCCATCCGATTGTGTGCTTTATTATATGCTTTTTACTTTACATTTCTCCTTTTCAATCTGAGAATTTTTCAGAGGACTCAAAATATCCGCTGCAACACTTCACCAGCTCGGCGGATGGAAGAGTGCTGACCGTGGATGCCCACAGCGGCACTGTGCTGTGGCAAAAGGATTTTGGCTCGGTTCGTCTTTGCTATGATGCCAAAATATTTGCTGACTTTTTAGGTGATCGTCAACATGTACTTGTTGAAAGGCGATGGGATGCACAAACTGCCCAGCACCTTCATCGGTCGTGAGACATTCGATGCACTGGCTCAGGTTCGTCAATTTTAGCAATTTCGCATATTTTGGCGTTTTATAAAATAGAATTTAACTTCATACTAATTGTAAACAGCTAAAAATCGCTGGAAAAAAGAAATACATTAAATATATAGTAGTGTTTTTGATAATAAAAAAAAGTAAAAAAATTAAGTAATGAAAAATTTCACCAAGGATGACTTTGTTTTTTTTTCGATTTACACTTTTCTTACTTTTTTCTTTTCCCTCGCCTTTTTCTTTCCTCGCGTCAGTGTAAAATGCTAAATGATATCTCGATAATGTGTTTGTGGTTCAATAATATATGCAATGTCTCTCCCATGGTGGTCACTCAAATTCTGACTTTGTCATAGTTGAAGAGGAAATAGATTTTTTCTGGTTCAAAAGGTGTTCTTCAAATGATTTTAAGCAAAAGATGGTAAAAGTTTTATATCAAGGTTAAGATTATAATTGCAAATAAAAACGGGAGCAATGTTATTTTTTGCTTTTATTTTACTTTTGCTCGGTTTTCAGATTTTTGTTTTATTGTTCTTGATATCTTTTCTTTTACATATTCATTTTTTATTTATTTTTTAATGTACATATATTCAGTCTGTGTTTATGAGCTCTTTCAATTAGATCATTGATCACATCTATGCATCCATCCCATCCATCGCTATCACCCCTTTTCCCCACTGCCTCCTTCCCCTTTCTCCGGATCCCTCGCCGCTTTCTCTTTCTTGTTACCCCTCGCCGCTCTCTCCAATATGCGCCTCTCCTCCTCCGTCATGCCATCCTCGTCTAGTTCCTCTTCTTCGTCCTCTTCTTCCTCCTCGTCTTCCTCACTCGCACTTGTCTTGTCCTCCTTGCCAACACCATCGTCCTCTGCAGTACTGCTGTAGACACTGCATCGACGCACCATGTAACTGAAAAGCGCCAAAAATTATTTCCTAAATTTTGATTAGTCGAAATCAATCTTGAACAGTTTAGTTTGGGGTCTTTTTTTCCTTTTATTATAAAGAAATTCTCCTATTGGTTAGTATAGACCATTTTTATGCTTTGATGCATAACTGACCCATGGAATGGGCAAAGTGGCTTCATGAAGACGATTTGTCCGCGCGACCCATACAAACATGTGCAGGGCAAGTCCTCGTCCGGGCCCAGGTAGCGCCCTGTGGAGCCCTTGCTGGGCTTGCGCGATGGTGATGACTCGGAGCTGCTGTGTTCGCTCTCTTCCTGGATGATCACCGCCACTGGCGGCACAATGTCCCCGGGCACAGAATCCTTCAACGACGACTTTGTGGACTTCAACGACTTGTTAGAGCGTCCGCCCAGTGATGGAATGCTCATTGTGCCGCCGCTGGGCTTTTTCCGCGGAATGGATGAGGCGCCGGATGAGGAGGTGGAACGCTTCGGAGAACGCGGCTTTTCTCGGAACACAGTCATTTTTTCTTGGAGTCTGAACCCAGGGAATTTTCGCTTTTTGGACGACGAATCTCCCAGCACTTTTTGGTCCGGTAAAAGTCCACACAGAACCAGCCAAGCTGAAAAACTTCCAGAATGCTGACCACCGAGATGCCAATCCAGAGTCCGGTCAGACCACCCAGGTCGGCGATCAAACTGTTCAAGCTGTACGCCTCACTCTCCGACAGCGTCTCGTAGTTGAGTTCCTCGTAGAATATTTGCACCATCGCTTAAGAGTGCTTTTTTTGTTTGTTGTGCTTCCCGCCGAAGTCGCATTGTCTGCCTTACTACTTACCGGCGTTGGTGCGGTACTTTTCCATGCAAAGGTTGTCGTTGCTGTCGCATTCCATTACCTTTGCTGTTCCGCTGGGCCACCTTGCGGCTGAGTAAGTCACTTCGTACGCAGTTTCACTAAATTCGGTGAGCATAAAATGCCAATTTGGCCCACAAAATAACCGGCATGGCTGGTGGCATTTGCAGTTCTCCAGGTCGCCTCTGGCAATTTTGTCGCCAAGCATTCGCGAACTGTCTCGGATGCAGCCACGGGCAACAGGATCGCTGACTAAACACGCGATTTTTTTTTCGCCTAATTTGGAATAGAACACGTGCCCTTGCAGGAGTGCGCTTTGTCCGGCACCGGGTAGAGCGGGTCCGCACAACCGCAAAGTCGAATGACCTGTTGTGATTCGGACATTCAAATTCGGACAACTTGCTTTCCCTCCCCCCGCCCCACTCGCCTCATTCTGCGTGCAACTGCGATGGCATCCCTCAATTGAGTAGTTCTTGCCCTTGTAAATGTACGTTGGCGCATTCTCTCCGCCTTCTTTGCAGTTGCCGTGCGGTGGCTCGAGACGAGAAAATTTTTTCTTTAAAAATTCCAAAGCGAAAAATCAAAATAAAATACAAAAATACCAACCATTCTGACACCGAAGGATGACCTGAATTAGGGGGTTGGTAGAAATCAAAAATGCAAAATTTTATATTTACATAAATCCCGTCGGTGCATTGTAGCCGAACGCATCCGGAAACGGCACTGTCCACTTGTCATGCACTGTAATGCGAAAGCCAATGGCTTCCGTTGTGGGCAAATACTCTGACACGTTGGCGTATAGAAGTATCCGAAGGCCTATAAGATTGCTCAAATGGATTACGGCAATTTTGCCGGTTTTTGGTCACTTTGTTTCTCATTCCTCCGAAAACGTAGCTATAATCTTTTCATTTTTCTTTTGGAATTTTATTTTAAAAAATGAATTAAAATTTATATCTTGACTATAAAAACATTCGTGCGTTGCGTTCGGCCTGACCAAAAATGGATTTTACAAATTAAAATCTCATACTAAATCTGAAAATTTTCTCAATTTCTGATTTTTCCAAAATTCGTTTCTATTATCCAAAACTGTGAAATGCCGTAGATGTTTTTTTTCTGACTTTACCATAGTTTGCGCCCGCTCGGTGTGAAGTCATTTGAACTTGGCGGTCCCCGTTGAAAGTGTAGCCTGAAAAAGATTGGCCATTAAGTGTATACCACCACGCTGGCCTTACAATTTCCGTAGGTTGGGTCGTAAAATATCTGGAAATCCCTGGAATTTGGGGAATTGGCCCACGTCGTTGTCTTTTGCAATTTCTCACTTTGCAATGTTGCAGTCGTGTTGGTTGAAGGAGCACTTGAGGATCAGCTCTTCCTTGGAATGGGACAGCTTGATGCGTTCGGCCTTTGGCTTTTCCTCCACTGCGAACATCAGATTCTCGCGCGCTTGTGTTTTGATTGCAATCTCATCTTTCAGTTCCTAAAAATTATGTTTTAGGTTAAGATGTTCGTATCAAATTTTTAGGTTTTCTTTTCATCATATTCAAATATACTCTGATCTGTCATTTCACATTCTTATCAAAACAATCCAAGGCTGTAACGAGAAAAAATTTCAGGGGGAGGGGAAGGGTCTATGAACAAACAATTTTTTGCTGCGCCTTTGGTTTGGTACCTTTTTGCTTGCCGATCACGACTTTCTTGGTTAAAATGGCTAATTTTTTCTTTAAAGAGTTTTTATGGAAATCGGTTCCTTTTTTAGAAAAATGAATTTTTATAGAGTTTTTAGGAGCCGGCGGTTCCGATAGGCACAGCAGGAATTTTTTTTTTGGAATTTTACCATTTCAAATTGGGTTCAATACCTTACCGAGAAGCCCATTGCTTGGACAATCTTCGGTGCCGGTGTGGTCGTTGTTGTTGTCCATTTCCACTCCTCTTCCGCTTCCTTGGCCTTTGACGACGAGTCCACAAAACTTTGGTGGAAGTTCAGTGTGGACAGGTCGGAGGTCGGCAACACGTCCGGGATCTCGCCGTTGATGTTGTTTTCCACGCAGTGATTATACTCCCGATGGCACTTGCACAGGTCCATGCCTTGCTCCTCCAGGGTCTGCACCCCGGTCACTTTGCCGTTCTTCCGCCGATCCTTTCTCCTCCGTTTGGTTGTGTTGCGCTCCGTCGTTGTCGTCGGTTGCACAATTTCATAAGCGGGGAATCGCATTGGACAGTGGCCGAGCTGGTCAACACACTCCGTGCACACGTGCTCTCGCCAGGTGTTGTCTGCAAATTGTAAAATGGCTAATTGACTTTGTACTTGGTCACGACCAATTAAAAATTTGAAAACCCCAAATTTACCAAAATTGGAAAATTTCTAATCAAAAAATAGAAATTTGTGCTCATTTTCAGTCCATTTAATAATTTTGTATATTTATTTTCTTTTTTAGCTGTTTTTAATTTGCCAAAAAAATCACATGGGAAGCAGGGCCATAGTGTTTTGGTGATCCAGTCCAGCTGGCACAGGCACTTGGTCGGGTGGTAGTTGTGCAGTTGGCTGTCTGCGCCAAATTCCAACGACACATTGCCCTTATAAGCGGCGAAGCAACTAAATTTTACAAAAATTCCCTCATAAAAGCTGAAAATTTACCTTCCACGTTTCCGTTCTGCCGACAGCCGATTGATTTCACAGTAACACTGCGCTTAAATTGGCACACAAATTGCAATTTGAATGTTTCTGCTCACCGTATACTTGCAAATAACGCCTTTCAAAGTCCTTCGATTCTTTGGCCTTTTTTTGCAATTGTCTCCGCCTTCGGCGTAATGCTAACGCTTAAAACTTTTTTTTTGATATTCCCAAAATACCATACCCCCCCCCCATACCCGCGGAATTGGCAAGCGCGGCAGCGACGCCTTCGTTTCTGCCAGTTTCGTCCAAAATGTTTTGGAATGCATTCATCTGAAAATTTAATTTTTTATTAATCTTGAATTTAAAAACTCGTTACGGTAGCTCTGACAGACTCATCCTGTCCAATGACTGACGATTTGTAGGGGTTCAGGTTGCATACAGTAACGGATGGGAATGGGGCATTTTCAAATTTGAGCTTAAAGCAGCAATACAATTTGGCATTTTGTTGGGCAACTCACATCAAGATCAACAGTTTTTGGGTACTGAAGGAATTTCAGGATTTGATTGATCACTTGAAAGACGAGGATCAGAAAGCACACAGTGAACACCTTCAAAAAGCGAAATTTTATTTTATTTTTCTTTCATAAGTTCGTAACCCACCGCCAACCAAAATCGCCTCCAGCGTTTGTTCGGTGCAATCGAAGCATGGCAAATGCCGTGAATGGTGGAGTGGCGCTCGAACCTCTCCATTATTTTTTTGACAGAATCCATGTGCATTCTGTCACCTGAAGCGTTGTTTTTTCAAAAAAAAAATTTAAATTAAATTACTGGCTCCTGTGAAGGGGAACTGAGCTCGCGACAACCTTCGCAATGCATTCATTGCGTGTGGACCTCCTTTCTAAATTTATTAAATTTAGTTCCAAAAATCGAAAATTGACTTATTTTCAATCGATAATATTCTGATTTAATGGTACCCTGAACGAGCCTCTGGGGCTCGGTTCGGGGCTCGGAAGCAGTACAGTCCTCCTCTGCGGTGGTGGATGCACTTTTTGTTTGCTTTGTGAGGATGTTTTCCTGGAGGAAGGTTCTCCATGGTCGGAGCCCTTACTGCTTTTTTTGCCGCCGGATTGTTTTGAAATCTTCCGCGACTTGTCAGTTCCATCCTCCGTTTCGCCCGGTCTCGAGGTCTTCCGCTTCCTTTCTTCGTCATCTTTCGCTTCGATCGGTCTCGAAATCTTGCGCAATCTGTCGCCTTCATTCTCCGTTCTATCTGGTCTCGAAATCTTGCGCATTCCGTCGCCTCCATCCTCCGCGTCTTTACTGTTTTGTCCTCCGCCCGGTCTTGCGATCTTCCGAGACTTGTCGCCTCCATTCTCCGTTTCGCCCGGTCTCGATATCTTCCGTGACCTGTCCCCTCCGTCTTCCATTCTATCCGGTCTCGAGATCTTCCGTGTCCTGTCTCCACAATCATCCGCGTCTTTACTGTTCTGTCCGCCGCCCGGTCTCGACGTCTTCCGCGTCCTCTCTCCACCATTCTCCGCTCCATCCGGTCTCGAGATCTTCCGTCGTCCTCCATCACTTCCCAAACTCGTCTTTGGCCTCTGGGTCGGGTTCGGAACAGGATCCGGAGCTGTGGACGAGGACGGCTGGGATGTCTGTCCATTGCTAACAGTGCCGGGCTTCCTCATCATCATCCTGGCCAGCTCTGGGTCTGGAACATGCCAAAAAGGGAGACGGTGAAAAAACTTCCTTTTTTTTTGTTTGTTTGTTGAAAAAATGACCTGGGACAACGGCAAACACGTTAAGCATGTTTGGGTGGTTCCTCATCCTACACCTCTACACCAAAGGTCCGATGAAAGTAAAAGTGAAGTGGTCTGGCGGGGAGGAGGGGGCTAATTGGCTGAGAACGGAGGAGGAATTCCATCAATCATTTGCAATTGAATGGATTCGGGGTGGAAAGGGCAAAAAAGCAAAAGTACGTAAAATGGGAGAAGAGGGGAAGGGAAGAACACCACCAGACCCCAACTGGGAGCTGCAAACTCTGTACAGGTAAAGCTTGTTTGGTTGACTGAAATTGACACCCGTACCCCGTCAGCAGGGTTCCGCTCGAAACGAACGAATGCTTGCCTCGGGGGATGTGCCAAATCATCGGGGCCCATTTGGCCCTTGGGCGGGCTGGTTTGGCCCAAGTTTGTGTGTGTGTCCTCCCCCATTCAGATCATCTGAACCACCGCCGCCGAAATTCCAAGCGATCATCGATTTGCCGGAGGCAAATGGAGCCTGGGGGGGGGGAGGCGGAACTCCTCTTCCGTCAAATTGACTCCCCCAGCAGGGCATACATCACTTGTGCCTCTGCCGTTGTTTCCACCCAATTTTCTTCTTCTCTTCCCTCCCCCCCCCATCCTCTCCACCTTCACACACACCTGCCGCTGTTTCGGCTTGGTGGTGACGACGATGATGATGATATGATCATGCCCGGCAGCAGTAGCAGATCGTGTTCTCTTTCTTTCTCCTCCCCTCTCTCGCGAATTGAAAACAATTGTCCCCTCGGGCGTTGGGTGAGCGAAGGGGGCGAGAAGACTTTAAGGGGATTTGGGACCTCATCATCTTCGTCTTCCGACTTAATATCCGGCCAGCACCGGGCGTTTGCTTGTCAGAAAAGTCCAAAAGGCGGGCAATGGGTGTGGGTACGATGAAAGAGGAGGGGGGAGAGAATGAGTTATGGGCTTGTGAGTTGTGAGTAAGCCACACTCTGCTGCTGACGAAGTTATTGTTTGGTGGTGGTGGATGGGTGCGTTGAGGATGATGAATGATGATGATGATGACTTGGGAACTTGAGCATTGGAGGGGGAGAGGGAAGATCAAATTGAATACCAAAGTGCAAAAAGTAACATTGTCGGTGGTAGATTGGTCGGAATCACATAAAAAGCCTGCCCAAAAAAAGAGAGCAGAGACCAAAAAAATTTTATATTGAGCAATTATATCATTATTGCCCATTTATTGGTTTGAAATCTTTTGTTGCAGGGCCATTCATTGTCCCATTAAATAAAATTCGTTTTTTATTTTTTTATTGTCATAGTTTTTAAGCCCTTTAAAAATTTCGATAATTTCTAAAATCAGAGCCAAATTTTTTTCATTGTTTGAATTATTTAATATATTTTTTATTTTGTTTGCTCAGAATGCCGTCATTCCCCGCGGCGTCGACACCCTTCTGCACATTCCGGCCAAACTGCCTGACCGCCTGTTCCCAACCCTTTACGTCGGCGAGACCGCGCAGACCGGCTTGTACGCATTGCCCGCGTTTGTGGACGAGCGGACCAGTACGTTTGCGCCCAAATATTTGGGCCCACCGTTGCTGGAGGGCCCAAAGTCGGGCGCCGATGATGGGACGGGCGATGTGAGAGTTTAAACACTTTCGGCGGGGGCAAATTCGAACTTTTAAGCCTTCTGCAACCAACCGGAAGAGACCTGTCCTCCCGCCAAATACCATCATGCTGGGCCCAACTTACACAACGGAGGAGGGCGAATTTCTGTTGCTTGGTATTAACAAATTTTTGACCGAATAATTATAAATAATCATTTTCCGATTTTCGATCAAATATTCAATTTACTTGCCCAATTCTCCGTTTGAGGTTATCACCACTTGCCTGAGACTGTCCACAGCGAATCTCATCTATTTCCGGTACCGGACACAGCTCCAAGCGATGTTCGCGTGCTGATGCTGGGCCATAAAAGCCACCAACACAACAACCAGCAGAGAGTAACTAACAACCATTGCTTTTCAAATAAATTAATATAAATAATTGAATATGAATTCATGATCAATTAATTCAATTAACAATTAAATATTAAACCACAAAAATAATCAATACATACAAGGTCTTAAAGCAGAATTTATATGGGATTTTTAAGATCCAACTTCTTTTTGCGGATTGCGGTACAAAATCGCAATATTCATGCATTTTCCACTTCTAAATCGCTGAGTTTTTGATCAAAAATTTGGTGCTTTCATGAAAAATCTTGAACACTATAATAATAATAATTAATCAATTAATTGATTAATTAATTTGTGCATTTAGAGAGCCATTACAGCGGAGCAAAATGGAGGCGGTCATCATCCAAACCAATTGCCAAACCAATTGAGCACAGATGGCGGTGGTTCTTACTCCGCGTATGGCCAAACCCAACCGATTGGCCACCAGCAGACGCTGTTCCTGATAGTCGCCTCTGTGCTCATCCTGCTCTTCATCCTGACCATCTCCGTGTTGGTGCTGAACCGGGTATGGTGGATCCAAGATCCTGCAATTGGGATAATAATACCTTTAAACTTTAAAGATAAGGATCCGTACTATCAATTACTTCTGATTCCTATTTACCGGTTATGTTAAAATTTCGATATCAAAATAATATATAATAACTTTTTGATCAAATTTTTACGGAGGGAAACTGACTTTAATTTCTTGTTCCTGTTTTTGTTTTTTTTCGCCTACATCATTGCCTACATTCTATTCCTAATAATAAGGGTCTTCGTGCCATGCCATTTGTCTTGGACTTAAATTCAAAAATATTTTCTGGTCTTTTATACGCGCGCGCGGCATATATGTCTTATTACTTATCTAATTTAAAAATTTGATCTCCTATCCCCATCATCAGTTCCTCCCATTTGAATTCGTTGTCGGACGACGGAAGCGTCTTCGCTCGTCGGACAGTTACGCGTCGGCCGCTTCTGACGACCGTCGCTCGGAGGTGGGCGGAGACGCCAGCCGCTCGAGTCGCGGCAGTACGCACAGTATGCACACAGCCTCGGATGCGCTGGCGGATCAGCCACCGGGATGGTACCGCGTCAATGACAAACTTCGCTACGACTCGCGCAGTGTGCTCGGTCGCGGCTGCGACGGCACTGTCGTCTACAGGTCTGTTTTGAACATTTTTCAGGAAATTAGATCCCACGAATTTTTTTTAAAGCCGTAAATGCATTCTCCGTGACTAATCTGAAAAACATTAAAACATCAATTTTCTTAAAAAATTTGTCTTTCATCACATTTGCCTACGACATAATTCCTAGGCAATTTTTTTCACAAAATTCAATATTTTTCGATAGATTTGACTATTGATTTATTAACTCAAAAATTGCGAAAATTTAAAATTACCGGCATTTTTCCGAAGGTTTATGCAATTTAGGGTAGAAGGGAATTTAGGAAAAATTAAAATTTTGGAATTTAATCGATCTCCCGAAATTTTCACAGTCATTTAGATTTACTATTTAAGGGGGGATAAGACTTTGCCTTTCAAGCAAATTTTCGAAATTTGCCAGGGGTCAATTCGATGGTCGCGACGTGGCCGTGAAGCGGGTCCAGTCGCTGAGCTTGGACAACAATGATCTGCATCGGCTCATCGAACGTGAAGTGACACACCTTCGGGAGAGCGACTCTCATCCCAACGTGATCCGCTATTTTTGCTCGGTTTGTGCTTAAAAATGGATTTGGAAACCAATTGGATGTCACGTAAAAAAATATAGTTTTATTTTGTTCAAAAAATTTTGTTAAAATTTTTGGTAAAAAATTTTCTGATCGGGAACAAGATTAGGAAGACTTAAACATTACTTAATTAATTTCTTATTCAAAAATTATGGCGCAATGTTTTGAAAATCATTTAAAAAAACCAATAATTCACATTCTTTTGTCGGCACATTTTGCTTTACATTTTCTCATCACACACATTTCTGAAGGAGTCGGACCACTACTTTCGCTACATTGCGCTGGAGTTGTGCGACCACACGCTGGACGATTTCATCCGGGAGCATAAGGGTCAGTTGGAGAACGACGTGAAGTTGGATGTGCTGCGCCAGGCCACCGAGGGCATCGCCCACTTGCACAGCATCAAAATTGTATTTTTTTGTGGAAAACAAATAAATAATATAAAGAATGACAACAATTTTGGCATTATGACGCTTTTGACAATTATAATTTTGGAGCTACCAGAAATTCGAATTCTTGACTATTAATAAAGTTTATTTAACTAAAATTTTCTTGAAAATGACACTTAACAGTAACTGTGCTTTTTCAGGTGCATCGAGATGTGAAGCCAAAGGTTTCCTCCATATCTTTTATCTGGATTATCTAATTAATCGGTCATTAATTTTTTTCAGAATATTTTGATCAATGGGGTCGCCAAAGGTCCGCCGGGCAGCCGGACTCGCGTCAAAATCTCCGATTTTGGTCTCTGTAAGACGGTCAAACTGGGCCACAACTCCATCTCGAAGGTGTCCGGCGTGGTCGGCACTGAGGTTATCTCCTCTTGTGGAGACTCGAAAAAAACTCGTTTCGACTTTTTCAGGGATGGATGGCTCCGGAGCTATTCGACCCGAAGTCTTCAGTGGTGCGCATTCACCATTTATCGCTTTTTGGAGCGATTCGCATGTTGTTTTTGTTGTTGCAGACATACGCTGTGGACGTGTTCTCGCTGGGCTGTGTGTTCTACTACGTGTTCACGGAGGGCGAACACCCGTTTGGGGACTCGTGGCTGCGCATGAACAACATTATCAAGGGCAACTTCAGCTTGGACCGACTCGATGATGGTAGGTTAGGTCACCATTAAACATGAAAATTGAGTATTATGTTAAGGAAAAGAAAATTTTTATTTGTTTTCTTTGAATTTTTTTACTAAATAATAATTTTTCCCTAATAAGATGAGCAACTTTTCATCTTCTGAATTTCCTTTTTTTGAGTAAAAAGTATCCTTACAGTGCAGAATTGGGAAATTTTCTCGTTTTATCGCTTTTTCTGATATGAATGATTAATTTTGGAACAATGGAAAGTGTTTTTTCAGGCGTCGATCAGACCAATCGAGCATTGATTGGAACAATGTTACGTACCGAGGCAAACCTGAGGCCAACTGCTCCAATGTGAGTTGCATGACCTGAATGCATTCTATTGCTGCTGATAGTGCTTGAGAGGCGTTCGAAAGGTGCTTGAAAATAAACTCTTGGATTCAACAATGAAAATTGAATTTATTTTTTATGGCATTTTTCGACATCTCGAGACTCGGAATTTTTTACTATTAGATACAAGACCTTGGCTTGGCCTGAAAAGCTCGTCGTTTCTTGGCCCTTTTATTTTCTTCAAACATCTTCAGGGTCGTCGCTCACCCGATCTTCTGGGATTCGGGCAAACGACTCCAGTTTTTGATGGTTATTATTGTTACTGCTTCAAAAGTCCCAAATGATCAACCCTTCTTTCCCTTTGTGCAGGAAGTCAGTGATCGGATTGAGAAGCTGAACACGCAGGACCCGATCATGAAGCGGTTGGAGTGGCGACGGACGCGTGTTGTGGGCTACAATTGGTTGGAAAAGATTGACGAGCCACTGCGGATTGGTCAGTCTCGAATATGGGGTGTATTATTCAGTACCCGTGGAACTCCTTTTCTAAAGAAAAACACTAGTAAGCCGCTTCGAAATATGTCCTTTTTTTACTTTTTTAATGCTTCTTACGCTTTTTTTCGCAGATCTCATGAAGCAACGCTCTTATCAGAACAACGTGCGCGATTTGTTGCGCGCAATTCGCAACAAAAAACACCATTATCAGGTAATTCCGGCAGAGCCCAAATCATTAAAAGTTTTTCCGAAATTTTCGGCTGTAAAAATAAAATGCGTATTACTTATTATATATTTTTACGATGACAGTCTCATGAATTAATGTATTGTAATAACACAAGCAAAATTTATGCCTTTCTTCACAAGGTTAAAAAAATTAGGTTTGCCTGTCGACTCTCCCATTATTGTTTAAATTTTTATTTAGTTATTTCCATTTAGGAGCTTTCGCTTGAGCTGCGCACTCTTCTGGGTGTTGTGCCGGACCAATACATTGCCTATTTCACTTCAAAATTTCCACAGGTTGTTGTTTTTTTACAATAATTAAAAGGGATTATTTTTGTTGGGTTATCAGAATGATTTCTGAAAATCGAAGATCGAACATGGACCCCTTCCCGTTCTGATTTGAAAAGTCCCAAATGTATATATAGCCTTTCATGGTCGATCCTTCACTCACCCCCTCATCAGTTGCTTATGCATTCCTTCGTTGCGCTGACGTGTTGTGCGCGTGACAGTGTGTTCCGCGACTATTACACATCGGACGCGTTATGCGAGTTCTACGAGAGGGAACGCACCGCGCTGATGCGTCAGGAGCGCAGTCTGAGTCCCGTGAATTGGCGAGGGGGAGGCGGAGCCGATGAGCAGGTGGCGGGCGGAAATTCAAAATTTTGGCAATTTGTCCATCTGAAGAGGACGCGGGCACGGACACCAACACCGGCGGACGGAAGAGGAGGGACCGCCGGGGGACCGAATCCCTTCGCAAATGGTCTTGACGCCGTCAGAAATGTGAAATTTTTGAAAAACAAATCCAAAAACCCTGAAAAATAAGCGGAATTTAAGCTAAAAACAACCACAGCAGCCGTTGTCCCGACCCAGCCGCCAACAGTCTTTGATCCCTCCGTTCCCCAGCTGCCTCCCATGCAGAACGATGTAGTACTTCGGGTTCAGGTAAAACAAAAAAGAAAAATTGGTATAAATCGAATAAGACTTATCTCTTCATTTGGGTCCGGAAAGCCATAGAATGTATTCTGAGAGGACTTCTGTTCTTTTTTATTGCTCCCACGAATTCAGCAACACAATTTGGAGAAGAAGATCATGGAGCCACCACAACCCAAAGCAGTAACAGCACCAGCGGAATCAGAAGTGGAGCAACAACCGCAGAAGAAAGTGCGGGAGAAGACGAAGAACAGATTCGCCAACAAGCGGAAGCGCAGGAAGACCAAAGCTCCCTTCTCTGTGTTGGCATCATCTCCATCGGTGGACGACGATGAGGAGGACGAGAACAATGATGGCGAAGAAGGCGGGGAAGGTCAAGAGGAGGAGGGAGAGGAGGAGCGGGGAGAGGAAGCAGTTGCAGCAGGAGCTGAAGATGAACAGGGGGAACAACAAGCGGCAGGTGAAGAAGGAAAGGGACAGGAGGAGGAGGAAGGTGGAGAAAGGCGCGCAGAGGAGGCGGATTCCGGGGGATGGGAGGTCGAACGGGGAGGCCGCAGATGATGACGGTGGATGGATGAATGTAGGTGCACTCCTTGAACTTATCGCCAATTTGCACTGGGAATGCAACTGAACTTTTAGATTCCGAAATTCCCATTTCCGTTTTTTGCCGTTCCGCTTGCATTCCTGTTACCTCGGCCGCCCGGGTTCTCTCCGCTCACTTTTTTCAATGGCCTTATCACCTTGTCACATTGCAGTAGATGTCGTGCATAACCTCCAATGTTGTATTATTGAATAATGTTCAGATATTCACACACACCCACTCCCCCCCCCTACGGCGTACCCGGGATGTTCATCACCCTCCTTTTCCGACCCATCCTTCGCTGGCAGCTTCTTTCCTCTCTTATGGCCAGTGGCTTAACCTTCCCCCCAAAATCTTGGGTACGCATTCCTATCCCCCATGACCTCTCCATTTTGTGAGAATGCGTAATTTTGACTTTATGGCGTTGTGATATGTGATATTGTCTCCACATCTTGCCCGCTCCTTCGCTCATTCACTTTGCACCCCATTAATTCCTTCCTTCTTTTTTCAGTTTTCATATTCGAATTGTACACATTGTGAGCCCACCAGTTTCGCTGTTGTGTTCTTTAAAAGGAATTTTAAACAATTCAGAGAAGAGTCAATTATCGGATGGGATGCTTCTTTGGCCACAAGGGTGTCCTAAAGGAAGATACCCTGAGGACCTGACATTGTGGTAGGATGGCATGCCTGAGGCAACAATAATATTATGCGTGCCCCTTGAGGTACAAACTTATCCAAACACGTGATTTAAGGAAAACAACAAACTTATAATTTGTCCCAAAAGTGTACGTTGTAAGTCAGTAGCGTCTACATATGTCTGGTTTTGTTTTATACGGTAAAGGACGAGCAACAAAACAACGAAGAAAAATCGATATATCGATCGCAGACATGGTCTTTGAGCACTTTTGCCCAAACAAACACAAAGTCATTCAACGCAAGATTTGGACTTTTGGTAAAACGATTTTTGAATTTGTTCCTTAAAGAAAGGAACTGCCGAACAAAATGGTCTACCGTCGGAGGGATGTCCCTTCCTAAAAAGACTTAGAAGAGAGCGATTGCTTTTCGCTTTTATTCATCATCAAATTGTCAGTCATCGTCCTGTCTCCGTTAATTTATGCGAAAAATACAAATTTTTGTGCGTTTTGGTATGGGTCAAAAACTGAAAAATACAAATCCCTTTCACAAAGACCAATTCGGATCAGTGGCATAAGCATAAGCCCATAAGTAGAAACTCATACACGGATGGAGCCATTTTCCAGCGAAATTCCAAAAAGTCGGGAAGTGGAGGAGGCATGCTTGACAAAAAGACCAAAACTTTTTTGGACAATTTGCAAAGTGGTTGATGTATTATTTGGTATATGTTATTCGGTTAACCTGAACAGATTACATAACAATAGGTTGCGATTGATCGGTCGGTTGGCCATTGATCCTTTCCTTTCTTACCATTTTTCCCATTTTCAGTCCATGTGGCGCGGTCGATTCGTGTACAGCGTTCATGGTGCTAGCAGCTTCGTGTGCACTTTGTCGCCACTCAACCATGGAGCAGTCGATGCAATTCGCGAGTTCGGCGGCAGACGGGACACCACCATCCGCGTGGTGGGCAAGTTGAAGGCGCACAAACTGTGGAAGTACGTAGTACAACTGGGGAAAATCCACCTGGAGCGAGTGTCTGATGGTCGCTGAAGGGCCTTCGGAAGGTTGGATTTTGAATCTTAAATAAATCATAGGCATCGGTAGAACATGGTCTCATATAAAAACTATTGGATTACAAACAACAACATTCAGACAACAACATTGGTTACAAGGACTGCCTCCACACATGGTCGCACGGCAAAAAAGAAATCGCCGCCATACTCGACTTCGACAATCGCGACTCGATTCGCAACGGATACATACATGTTCGCACTGAGACCGTCTGCGCAACTTCCAGGCAAATTTGCAATATTTTGGCCCAAAATTAATC
>JAEHOM010000079.1:0-18575 GCA_016433075.1 Hoplolaimus columbus | reverse complement strand
CGAAGTGGACAGTTGACTGACTTTGTTGAAGGTCCATTCCTGCCGTTGCTTGACGTAATCGACCTGAAAAATGAATATGCAAAAAAGAAACATAAAAATATCCAAAAAATAAATTCACCAAAAAGAGACACTTCGTAAGTTGGTCCAAGAGCAAGGCCATTTGGTTTGAGATCGGTACTACAATACGGTCGTTGGTCTGCGAACTGATGCGCCCAGCAATGCGTTGTGCCAGAAATGAAACGCGTTCCTTCAAGCTGCTTTCCGGATCCTCAACAGCGCGAGGAAGTCCAAGAATGCTCTCACTGAGCGCATTTGCGATGTCCAGAAAGGTGTTAGCGTGTTCGGTCAGCTTTTCCGTCGGATTCTACAAATTCGGATGTTTAATTATACTCCAAAAGATTTAAATATATAGGAGATTTTCAGAAAATACAGATCGATCATGACTTTGGTTGTATATGGAGAATGGACTCAAGGATTAAAATACGTATAGCCCTCCATTACTTGTTAGTTGTTAGTTTATATCAAATCCGTATCAGGAAGGATTTGGATTGCCCTATAGGATAAAAATTTATTGAATGAACTTTTGTAGATAAAATTAATTTCTATAAATTTCTTGTAAGAACTTTCTCAAAATCTGAGTTTCTGGGCTTAATTTGGATATCATAATTTGTAAACATCTCTTGCAATCTTGATGAGATTATGATTCTCTTTGACATTAAACAAAGCGCAGAATAACTCCAAGCCAGATGTGATATATAGTATGTCATTTAGCCAAAAGCCAAGAATACCGACAAATACAAATCAATTTTGAATTTTAAGTTTAATAAGAAGCAATCAACCTGATTTGAAGGGGTCATTCTTATTGGAATATTTACTCATTCCCGAGTTCCTCCGAAGACATACCTTCGCCAACTCCTGAGTGGCCTCAATGGCATTGTAGATGCGCTGCTCGATGGCTTGTTCCACGGAGATGCCTTTGTTCAACGCGTCCTTCCCGGCATTCTTCGTAGCGATCAAGCAGTCCAACAGAAGGTTGGCGGCAGCCGAGCTAACGAACAATCCGATCTGAGTGGCGGCCAGACCCAATCCAAAGCCGATGGTCCCAGTGTTCGCCAAGGCATCCATGTATTTGGTTCGCTCCATGTTAAATAGTATTAAAATCGACGTCAAAGGATGTAAATAAACAGTAAGATGATCAACAATTTCTGAAAATAAGTAGGAAAACCAAGCAAGAAAAACCCAAGAGAAAATTACCCAGAATAATTCTCTGATCTCACCATATATAATCCTAACTCGCCAGAGAACTATATCAAATCAATTTTTAGATCACTAATAAGTGATCCGGTTGCTACGGATAGAATATGGATTGCTGTCAGGTTATTTTGATGAGAGTCAAATATGTAGATGATTTTTTCAGCTTTTTCCAAACCGACTTTTTTAAGTAGCTTTTTCAATTTAAGTCCACGGCGGGTTATTGGGGGAGGGGAGAGGAATCCAACTTTTGCGTTTTCATAAATTTTCAGGTTGAAAAATCCAGGCCTAGGAAGTAGGAAGTAGGCACCAAGGAACAAATAAATTGCAGTACAGCTAAACAAAGCCCCGAAATGTTATAAAAGTGCATAATATGCGTGTTTGTGTATAAAAGTATTTGTGTATAAAAGTAGAAATCATTCGCAAAAAATGGAAAATCATCTACTAGCTACTAGGCACTAGCGTCGAAAAAAACTTTATTTATCCAGAAATTTAGTAAAACCAATTTTTAATCAAATTTAGGCCAAAAAAGTCTGTCTACTAGGAGGGAGGTTAGGTCAGGCTCCGTAAAAAAATAGAAAACAGCTACTTATTCTGCGAGAAATGCGAAAAACTTTTCAGTGTTATTTCATTCCCTGAAAACTCTCCCACACATGGGTTTTATCAAGGTGTAATATAGAGTAGATATAGAAGCAGGGTTAGGCATAATGGAGAAAATTTGACAAAAATTAGTCAATTTTCGAAGGAAATGGGAGAAAGACCAGCAAATAATTTGTACAAAAAAATGTGAGAATCTCTAGAAAATTCGGAATAACAAGCTGAGAAGCCATTTCAGAACTTTTCAGACTCTAACTCTAAAAAATCAGGATTCAGTTAATTCGGTCCGGATAGGCATCTATCCCCTTCCCCTTTACTTACTAGTTTATTGCTTCTACGCTACTGCTATGTTTTTTCTTCATTTATGTATGTAGAATAGAATTTATAAACAATTAATGTAAAATAATCCCGACTGGCATTATGTATGTTTTTTCGTTTCAATATAGTGAAGTCAAAGTCTAAATAAATAGCTACCATAAAGCCCTACCATTCTAGCACATGCAAAATTTTCGCTTTGTTTGCGCAACACTCGCCATTTTTGCTGCGCGAGCGCGATCCAATATGAAAGAAATTTTCTCTTCCATTTCTGTCCGCGGCTTCTGAATGAAGGTGTAAATTGGGACTTTCCCTCAAATCTTTTGGTTTGGCGACATCAATCCAAAAAAAAGAGCAGAATAAGGAAGGAGAAATAGTAATACATAGTAGACAAGCAGAGAAAAAGAGTCTTCTTCCCTTCTTCCCTTCCCTTGTAAAACAATCGCTTCATAACATTCAACTTTTTTCTCATCACTCCCACTTTGCAACTTTGGAAGCCGCAGACACAGACATAGTAGTTTATTTACGGGTTTACGCTTTACGCTCACTTTTTCATTCTGTTTGGATCTCGTCAATTAATCTGGCAAGTACGGTGAGAATGTCAAAGAGAATCATAATCTCATCAAGATTGCAAGTTTGCAAGAGATGTTTACAAATTATGATATCCAAATTAAGCCCAAAAACTCAGATTTTGAGAAAGTTCTTACAAGAAATTTATAGAAATTGATTTTATCTACAAAAGTTCCTTCAATAAATTTTTATCCTATAGGGCAATCCAAATCCTTCCTGATACGGATTTGATATAAACTAACAAGTAAGGGAGGGCTATACGAATTTTAATCCCTGAGTCCATTCTCCATATACAACCCAAGTCATGATCGATTTGTATTTTCTGAAAATCTCCTATATATTTAAATCTTTTGGAGTATACTTAAACATCCGAATTTGTAGAATCCGACGGAAAAGCTGACTGAACACGCTAACACCTTTCTGGACATCGCAAATGCGCTCAGTGAGAACATTCTTGGACTTCCTCGCGCTGTTGAGGACCCGGAAAGCTGCCTGAAGGACCGTGTTTCATTTCTGGCACAACGCATTGCTGGGCGCATCAGTTCGCAGACCAACGACCGCATCGTAGTACCGATCTCAAACCAAATGGCCTTGCTCTTGGACCAACTTACGAAATGTCTCTTTTTGGTGAATTTATTTTTTGGATATTTTTAGGATTTTTTGCTTATTCATTTTTCAGGTCGATTACGTCAAGCAACGGCAGGAATGGACCTTCAACAAAGTCAGTCAACTGTCCACTTCGGTTGTTGAGCTGCGCAATAAGATTGAAATGGAAGCGGACCGAACTCGGAAGAATCCCGGCGAAGTGCTCCTGAACATCATTCGTCTGTACTCATCTAAACTGAACGAGCAGCTCAGCAAAATGCGTGAACGCAGCGCAGAGGTAACCTAAATCCTAAATGTGAAATCTAAACGCTCGTTATTAAACAATATTTACTTGTTAGACTTTTTTGCTAAAGACAAGGAGAAGAGGGTTGCAAAATATTTTTTCCACGATAAATGATAAGCAAAAGCAAATATCGACAATAAGTTCATAGTTCGATTCAATTATCTAAAAAATTGCTAAGTAAAATGCTAAAGTATGTCCCCATAACCCATAAGTATAGGATTGTTTTCTGCAAAGGTTTTGCCATATTTTACTTTTCGCCCATTTCCTGCTTGTAAACAATGCTACACCTCGACCAATTTCGGATCGACTTTTTCATAATTGACTACGGGCCCAAGCGCATCTTTTGCATATATAAATAACTCAACCAGCGCGCTTAAATAACAATGGCATTTTGAAACCCAAATTCGATAATAGAAGCCTTGCCGAGGAAAGAACTAATATAATAATGTTTTTTTCATCTCATTATTTGGCAATTGATATGCGATGTAATTGGCGTTTTTTTAGTTGCTTTCGACTCCTCTTCAAAAGCAGGTGCAGGCTGCTACCGAATATGTTCAGCAACTGGATGATGCTTTTGTGAAGGCTCAATCCATCGAGGAAGTAAAACAGGAGGTATAGTTTGAAAATCGAAAACCTAAAGATCCATTTTATCGAAAACTAATAAGGAATACAGTTTGATTATTTTTCTTAAAGGTAATCGAAGAAGCCAAGCAGAAGTTGAATGAAATTGCCAAAACATCCGTATTGATGCTGATTAGCCCTAGCAATAAGGACAAGCCAAACGGAGAGGGTGCCGAAGGTGGACAACCTGGTGAGAACAACTAGACGGAAATGGATGATCAAGCTTGTATGAACCTCCGTGCGACAACAAACAGTGACCTTATAACCCATATAATGTGGATAGTATAATTTGCTAAATATTTTTTGCTACATTTTTATCCTTCGATGATACTCCGTTCCTTCATGTTTCTTAACTAACTTTGTTACATAAGCATTTTTGACTCATTAGATAAATTCAATTAAAACAAAGCAAATTTTTTATATCTATCATATCTCGAAAAGGGTATAATTTCTCTTTTATTTAAACAATATTTCTTGTAGATAACCTGACATACTTCAATTTACTCAATTGTGACATCTATTTTTCATCATTTGGAAATAGATGAGATATTAATTAGCATGGTAAAAAAATAATAATAAAAAAGCGTAAATGCATCCGATCATCAATAATAAATCGATTGGGTCTCACTATTTGGTTCAATAATCAAATTAAAATTATGATCTTATTGATCATTTACCATATGCAAAAAGAGGTGGGATGATGAGGAGAATTGATGTGATGACGAGAGTTGGGCAGCATTCTAAATTGGCTTTTTGTTTCTATGGATACTTGTCACAATATTGGCTTTTTTCTATAATTGAAATCTGCTTCCTAGTTTGTTGCCTTTGCCTCACACACTAACGTTCACATTCACACAGATAGAATTATAGACGGGACATTTGCTTGGCCTCTTTTCACTTTTATTTCATAGTCACATGACCCGTGCTCGCAATGTCTCGTTCAATGGGGATGTTATGTAGTTTGTAGTTTGCAAGTTGAATGTGAATGAATTATTGATATATATAGGAGGTGGGAACTGGAAATTGGAAAATCACAACCAATCAACCATCGCTAAATTAAGTGAAACAAGTATTCTTATTCCTCATTTAAGGGAATATCCCATATAAATTTACACCATCACTGTATATATATGGAGTATGGAGATTAAAAAAAACTGATTTACACAAAGTCATTCTGCTTTGTTTATTATTAATTAATCCATTTTATGTTAATCTAATTAATCATACATAAATTACAATTTCCATTGCTTAGAATATGTACACAATCACAAATGGTGAAAAGTCTTCCCGGCAGCATATTTGTAAAATTTGTGGTGACACAAGCGACGGATGGCATTTCGGTGCTTTGGCTTGCAGAGCATGTGCTGCCTTCTTCAGGTCAGTCACCTTTACTTTCATAATATTTCTTGCTTAACTATGTGGGTAAAAATAAATAATTGGAGCTACATGTTTGATAAAGAAACGACTAAAATGCTTTTTTGCATAAAATTTAGTAAAATAGCATTTAAGTTTAGAATGATGGAAATTTTTTAGCGATTTCTCTAGGTCATCTCGGTATCGGGCTTAAGTCTCGCATCGAGTCTCTAGAAATTTACGGTCTCAAATAGCCCCAGTTAGGACAGGTTTCGTGAGTTGTGTGGGTGGGTTAGGGCTGTCCCACTGAGATAGATTGCTCTTCCCTCATTGTATCTCCGTGCTTGAATCCTGAATAAACTCAACTCAGTTCCTAGTGTTTTTCCTCGTCCTCATTTTCGATTAAATGCAAAATAAAAGTACTTTTGATTATATTGAATGTTGTGTTTAAAAGTTTTCCGTTTCCCAAGTGTTTTTATCTCATTTTTCCCTTCTTTATAAGGAGGACTGTTGCGCAACAGCTCAGCTATGTATGTCGCTTTGCGGACGACTGCGAATTCGCAAAAAGTGTGTTTTTTTTCTATCGATTTTGTCGCAGATGATAAACCAAAAATGCCTTTGGCGTTCTAGATTCGCGTGCCATGTGTCGATCTTGCCGGCTGACCAAGTGTTATGCGGTTGGCATGAACCCGAGAGGCAAGTCATCATCATATGCAAATTACAAAATATTGTCTTTTTACAGCAGTGACGTCGGAATACCGATATGCGTCAAAAAAGCAGAAGAATCACACCACTGCCGTTGCTGACACGTCCGAGTCTCAAGTGTCTAAGGTGCCGTTCCTCCCATCATGTTCATCATCACCATTGTCAAGCCTTTTACCTGGTCAGTTCATAAAATGTAACATTTCCATCAAAAATTCTCCATATCTGATAAAAGGTCAATTTGATTAATGTGAGTCCTATCTATATACCTAAATAAGGCCTAAAAGGTAAAAGTAATTCTTTAATTTCTATCTGAATCGATTTTCGTTCTTTGCTTGCGGATTTTTGGCCAATCAAATAAGTGTTTAAGCGGCTGCCTAACTCCCTAGTGACTAAAGCAAATTTCATACAATGTTTCACTCTAATTTACTTTAAAAGTGCTAAATTTGGTGTATTTGCAAAATTTCGGGCCTTTGGTCTCAACTTCCCCCGCTCCTCATTCGCAATCCACAAAAGACAAAGTTTTAACTCTTCTCCCATTACACATGTATGATCAACCCTTTATGATTAATTAAGTACGATGTAAATGTAATATCAGCAGTATCCGTAATAATCAATTGAAAAAATATCACAATAAGTGGATGATACAATTTCTCAAGATATCGCTTCCTAGAAATTAGTAAGTTAATCTGATAGTTATATCCCTTCTATGATTAATTAAGTACAAAAGTTTTTCTCGTCAAATTTTTCACATTTACATAGGTGTAACATGTAACCAGAATCTATGGCTTAGACTGGGATGTTGGTTCGAATCCTCTTTCGGATATGACTATCAGTCTAATTTCTAGGAAGTGATATACTTAAGAAGATCGTGAAAATGAAAAAAATGCATCACCCACTTATTGTGATATTTTTCAAATTATTACAGATACTGCTGATAATGAGATGAAACCTGAAGCTCGTCTGCGCCAACTCATCGAATCAAACTCGATCTCAATTGCTCTGCCTCCGGAACATCCTCAGTGGATGGCATTCACAACACAGCTCATGTTGCGGGACATGGCTCATGGCTATGAGCGCTTGCAGAGTCACCGTGATGTCGAGTTTGGCCGCTTACGTGAACACAACGGGACATCGACACGAGTTTATCTCGAGAAAAAGGTTGGACTTTTGGAATGACTATTTTTATTTTGATTTGATTTATTCCTAACAAGGTGATGAACTATCTGGATTTTATTGGACGAATCCACAAGGAGATCAACTGGATTGCTGAATTTGCGAACAGCATCCAAGGCTATTCGCAACTGTCCATCAAGGATAAGGTTTGATTATAAAACTTATTCTAACTTCCTGATACCATAACAGTTATAGAAAGTTGTACGATACCTTTTATCAATAAATTACAAATCAGACCTAATAACCTCAAAAAAATTTAGTAACCTTTGCTAAAATAGTTACAATGACCGTACAACAACAAATTAAAGCCTGACGTTGTTCTTATCTCACCTATGCCAAATAAAATTTCTTATTTGACTGTTGGAAGCGTTTTTTTAGATGGTTTTGTTCAAGCACTATTGGATCAATTTCATCTTTTTGGAGCGTTGTCTGGACACATATCGGGTGCTTGGCTCATCGCTGGAGGACTTTCGGTTCGTGTTCCAGAACGGGGACATCATTGACATAGACAATTGCGTGTTCGACTTCAAAGAGCTGGCAGAACGCCCGGAGGTCAACGGATACAGGCCATGGTTTAGGCATGGCAAGGAGATGATGATCCCGCTGAAACTGTTGGCACCATCTGAGACGGAAATGCTCTTCTGTCTGGGCATCATGCTGTGCAAAGTACCGCGTAAGTTGCATATCAAATTTCTTTTAAATTAACACGAAAAATTTATTAATACAAATACAAATTCATTAAGTGGTTATTTCTTTATTTTGAAACATCACTTTTTGAAATTGTCAAAAATAACCAGTCATGCAAAAATTAATGCATATACATTAAATTCCCGATGCCAAATGTTCATATTAAAGGTTTGATCTCGTATTAGAACAAAAGAGAATTAAACCATCATCTATCATATTCTGCAATATTAAACCTAAACTATATATAGTAAAAAAATCAAATTTGAAAAAAAAATGAAAAAATCTAGCATTTTTCCAGTTGATCAAATGATAAAATTGTCACCCGAGGGGCGATCTGCGACGAACGCAATGGCCAGTATGCTTTATGCTGAATTATGGGAATATTACTCGACCCTGAGCACACCAGTAAATCCGGTAGAAAGGGTGACCGAAATGATGCGGATCATCGCTTATTCAGAGGTATTCTTTTTTCATTACATTTCCACTTTCGTTTCATTTTTCTATGGTCTAGAGGTGCATTTAAGTTGAAAAAACAACTAGAAATGGGTCAAAATAAAATAAAAAAGGAACAAATAAATGTGAAATTGTTTGTTGATTTATTTTCATCCTTTTTAAAACATACCGTAAATCCTGTTAATAACCCCTCCTTCTAAAATAACTCCCCTCTCGAATTTGGAGCGACCTATATCTTCCCAGTGAGGTGACAAATTTTCTTTTTTTATTGTATTTTTTTATCTCAAGGCGAGTCGAATGGTGTATTTAAAATTCGGAAAAAACCACAGGAACCCATATTTTGATATTAAAAATTCCTGATTTTTAAGGAGTTGAAAAAATAACCCCCGAGGGATATTTTAAAGGATTTACGGTTTTTGAACATTTTTGGTGCTCAAATAATGATAAAACTGTCCTTGCAGAAAGTTACAATGTGGCGCAATGAGGACGTAATTCTCGCGAGGACATTCAAGATGTTCAAGATAGACGTGTACTTTGAGCAGATATTTGGCCTGATGGAATAAATAGTCATCACACGCGACAGTTACACACGAACACAATACCTCGAGCTCTTTTTCCCCGGTGTTCTGAATAGTCAATCAATCGACCATTATCCTTTTTGTATTGTTTTCCGATTTCATATATGTTGTATCATATAGATCATGCGATCGTCATTAATACCATTTTGTATAAATATAGCTACCACAGACGCAAATCCATTCAAAATGCGAATTCAGAGTTCTCCTTTTGCTTCATTTATCAATATTTGAGGATTTTCTTAACATTTTTCCAACTCGTCAAAAATTTTTAGCAATAATGATTATGCGCGTTCATTGCATTATTCTTGCTGATGAGTGTTGGTCTCAGATGGTTGGGTGTGAAGGATTGATTGTTACATTGGACAGCTCGACTGTAAATTCACGAGGGTAGTTCATTTTTAAATTTCTTTTGTGGATTTTGGCATTCTATCACAGGGCAAACAGAGAGGTAGAGGTCAGGGGATGGATGGGTGTGGCAGGAGGTGTCTGGCCATCCCATCGCCACCAATCTTTGGTGATTTTATAATCTGATTACCATGTACCTCCTTCGCTGACTTGTGAGTTGTGTTCTGACCGATATTAATACCTGCTTGGGGTCCCCTTCCTCGTTCGTTTTTGATATTTTTTTCCTATGACTACTAATATATAGTAATGAATATTGAATGCTGCAACTTTTAAAGAACTAAACTATCATCTTAACCTTGCTTGCTATAATAAGTACATAATATAACTACTGTATTCAAGAGTTCAAGATTTTCAATTTTCTTGTTTTATATTTATATAAGATGCAACTATTTTTGCGACCTAGGTCGTTAAGTCGATTGGTTCCGACCGCAATTGGTGTCACTTGCATATTGCATCGATTGTTTTGCTTTCCAGACGGCCTATTTACTTGACCGGTTAATAACTAATACCCTTGGACCCGCAAATCAGCGGGCACTAAGCAAGTGACATCAAGCACACCGACCACTGACGTGACATGGCACCAATCGGTAGCCGGCCAAAACCGGAACCAATCGACATTTCTCTTTTGCATATATAAAAATCATTAATTATTTTTATTTATCTGAATTTGTTTAGATATCTTGTGCTTTTTGTTTTTATTTCTTAACATTTCTTATTTATTAAACGTTAATTGTGGTGCGAAGATATGAATAACGGTTATGCCTTGCACCATACAAATCCTCTTGTATTCAATTGCAACAATTGTACAACTCCTCTAGATGAGCCTGTAATTTCTCAAGTAAGTGCTTTGACTTGATCTTTATTTTTATTATGTATGTACCAGGGGTAGGCATGTTTGGTTTATGCGTGATAGCAATAAAAAAAATTATGCGTCCATGGTTCCATCAACATTTGTGCTGAAAAAAACAGAAAACTTGTAAAATCATCAAATATATTACACAAAAATGTTTATTTAACAAATGGTTTGCCCAAGGCCACAGAATGAAAAAGTTATGTTACTAGTTACTACGTTGGTAAATATTGGATTTGTATTTGCTCTGAAAAATTGTTGAAAATTTGACGTGGTCTGATGGGTGCTCCATTTCTGGATTCATATCCAATCCCTGACCCAAAAACCGTTACCAATGATCATTATAATATTTTTTTACAAATATAGGAGTGCTTGCATCGTTTTTGCACGGCTTGTACCCGAGGTATCAGTTGTTGTCCTTGCTGTCGCGTTAATACCAATTTTAAAACTGACCTGAATTTTGCTTTGATTACTTCAAAAATGAAGGTTATTTGTCAATTTTAACCGGTTTACTTTGAATTTTGTTAAGATGAGGTTTGACAGCAAGCGTTTGAAAAGAAGGAGCGTTTTTGATGTTTTGCGTGTGGAAAAAGCGGACCTGACTTCATTTGACAATGGAAGGCATTCGCGACTAAGCACCAAAGAAGACAAATTCAGTCTCGCACAAGACCAGGATCTCGCGCTGCACAATCTTCACCCCTCAACCTCTGGCTTAAATGATGATTCGGACGTGCCCGATGCAGCAAAGCAAGGCAAAAACAAGAGCTTTGACTTCTCAACCACTACAAATGTATGTTATAAAAATTTTTAAAATTATCTCTCTAAGAATACAAAAAGTTACATTTTTAGGAAAGTCTTTGAAATTTTTTTATTTTCTTAAGAATGCTTTCGAAATTTGGAATTTTTTAGAATTCGATAAAAAGCTAATGCACCGTTGCTTATGTTAGTCTTTGTTGTTTAAATTATTTTTTAGATTATCAATTACATCCCGACTGTCAAGCAAGATGACCCTGCTTCATTGACCAAAACTGAAGGGGAAAATTTTAGCAAAACCGCGAATTTTCTTATTTCCAATCGACAACCTTTATTTAAGGATTACTTGTCTTTTGAGGTAATAACCAAATAAAATTGAATTTTTAAGCACTCAAACTTTAGACAGTTGTTTTGTGGCCCGATGGTGAGAACTACAAACTTGACGGCTTTCCCAAATGTTTGTTACGGCCGCGTTATCTGATTGTGCCGCCAGAAGCAATGGGTAACTTTTGCTGATAAACTAATAAAAGATCGCAATTACCATATCAGAACACATACCTAAATCAAATTTATTCGAAAAACAAACTCAAATATCCCGGATCTTCAATATTTCTCCAGATTTTTTATCTCACTTTTGAAAGTGCCATAATTTTGCCTACTCCCTTATAAATTCTAATTGTAACTTTTCAAAAACATTTTTTATGCATAAAATTTTTTGTGATTTTATAATTATCAACTTTGGCCATCTTAACGTTTTCAAATTTTAGTTGCTCATTTGATCAACTACTTGTTCAAAAGGGCTGAACTCGAAGCTTCATGGAAAGGAAGGACGAAGGTATGCTTAAATCGTGTATAACCCTATTCTCACACAATTTGACATCGAAAAGGGGGTAACGTAAACTACAACCAATTAATTATATGTTGAAAAAGGGTTACTTCAAATCGGAGGCCATCCGTTTAAAGCGCTCACAATCAGCTAGGACAAATTCTAAATCCCTTTTAGCAGACAAAAAAATTTTAAAGCAAAAATACATTTACTTTTTTTTAGTATCGTGTTGAAGTAATGCAAGTTGATGAAGAACGGGAAGAATTGCTTCTTTGGATTGACCCGATGCGTGACATTGAATATCTGATTGGTAATTCCAAAAATAATGTGCAAGATGTACCCAAGACCGGGGTCTGCGTGCTGGAAGTCAAGAAGACGCAAAGTAACACCAGCTTCAACACCAACCTGATCATGAGGCATCCGTTCAAAGCGCTCAGCGAGGACAAATCTGTGCTCGAACTTGTCCGAGAGCACAAACAGAAGGTCGAGAATGGACACAGCAAAAGAGTGTCCTCCCAACAGCAGCAAAAACAGCAGCAACAACAGGACGGACAACTATGTGAGAGCAGAACAACAACTACGCAGGCGGATCGTCCCCTAAAGATTGTTTTTCGATTTAT
This sequence comes from Hoplolaimus columbus, assembly GCA_016433075.1. Lineage (NCBI taxonomy): Eukaryota > Metazoa > Nematoda > Chromadorea > Rhabditida > Hoplolaimidae > Hoplolaimus > Hoplolaimus columbus. The sequence goes on along the minus strand of JAEHOM010000079.1, from coordinate 5,929 downwards.
CCATGTGAATTAACATTTAATAGTATTGTACATTGTGAATGGCTGCTAATAACACTAATATTCATAAATAATAAATAAATGACTGTTTTTTAAGCATTGTGAGGGTTGCTTGACCCCTTGGATCTTGGGCTCATAGTGCAAATATTATCACAAATACACATGTCATATACAACATTTCTGAAACGACATTTTTTATATTTCATTTTTTCCAATATTTGTCTGGATATTTTTTTTCTTATTGTCCATGATGGAGGCTGTGAAGACGAAAAAGAAGGAAAGCACAAGTCGCCATGCGAAACAGCATGCGCCAGAGGGCCGTGTTCCGGACGCACCCGCGCTGGCCGATCTGCTATCTTGCGATGTGCAGCAACAGCCTGTTGAAGGTCGGATAATGATTGACTTGTTACCCTTAAGTGATAAGTGCATAGTTTGTGGCTCACCGCTCACTCAAAAAGTTTTTTTACCATTAAATAAAGCCAAGAGGAAGGCCAAACTTTACATATAATTGTGTGTTAAATATTAGATAAAATATAGATAAAAGCATTATCTGTGATGATATATGCGGAAACTGTTCCAATTCATTGTCATCACCTTCAGCTCACATCAGTCTTGAAGAAAGTTACTGGCGTAATAAAGCCGAAAATTTGCATAAGCACTATCTTGTTACGGAATGTGTCTAGTGGCACAATTTTTTCTTCCTCGCGTATGGCGAGAAAATATAAATTATTTTTTAAACAAATTCGGAATTTTAATGAAGACCCCCAGTCTCACCCTTTTCTTTTTTCCCAGACGCTTCTCTAATTTGCTTAAATTCCTGAATAACAAATAACACATATAATAGAAACAGAATGGAGCCAAAATTAGAAAAGTTTTTTGACATAGAAAATGTATTGAAGAGATTGTTTGCATGAGATAAGATATGTAATATGTATGTCTAACCAAATTGTTTTGTTTCTTTTCTCAGTCGGTATTTTTAACACTGCGGGAGACCCAAAGAAATACTACAGACATTCGCTTAGATACATTTTATTTTTGAAGTCACTTTGGCGCGCGATTGTTTCTATTTTAGGCCTACTGATATTTTTATGGTTTTATCTTCATTTTTGATGTGTTATTATTTCATTTATCAACTATAGGCTTTTTTTGTTGAAGCATCCTCTTCCTCAGCTGTCGCGACCATTGATGAACTCACAAGCAGTGACCTTGACCTGAATCAGCGGCAATCATCTGCGGGATGCAGTGGCGAGGATGCTAATTCCATCCTTGATTTCATCAAGGATGCTGCCGCCGCAATGAGGTATAGTTATAAAAAAAGCCTACAAATAATTGGAAGTTAGGCACATGCTAGGTATAAGCGCACATTTCTTTCAACATTCACTGAAATCCTAGCAAAATGTCCACAATCAAGTTCAAATTGAATGTTGTCAATTCTGCTTAATTTAGAGTTGAGAAACGATTTTTACATACACTTTTTGATTATAGATAATCACGATTTTTCAATACAAAAAATGTTTTGGCCATTTGGCTTATAAATGAAACAATTTTCCATAATATTTGGTACAGGACATAGCCATTCATTTCTTATGTCTTTGATAATTTTGTAAGCTTTATACCGCATTTCCTCTAATTTAAGGGTATCGCGCGAAAGAGGATGAGAAATTTAAAGGTGTACGACATATTCTTAAATTAGAGGTAATACGGTATCTTGGATAATATAATGTGCATAATTAATGAATTAAGAAAAAAATAATTACTATGGATAAATTGACACTGTAAATTCATTGAGACGTTTTCTCTAACAAATATATCTGCCGAACTTTCTATCCACTGTTACTTATATGAGCTCTGATTTAAAAGAAATAAACAGATCCGATTAAATTCTATTGTCGTTCAGTTCCTCTGCCGCGATCGCAGCCGATCAATCGCGAGCGGAAGAATGCAAAACAGGGTCACCATCATCAGCGGTAGCGGTGGAAGCAAAAAAACTGGAAAGAAATGGAGCTTCACTGTGTGAAAAGGTTATATTGCAGGCGAAATGTTTTCACAACCATTTATTTCTCGTGTGGGCATTTTCACGCCACAAAAAAGGATTCAAACATAATATTTTTTTATTCAACTGATGCTTCATAAATAATGGAAATCAGCGAAGAATTAAATAATAGTTTAATCACAGCGTCACAGTACCAAAATAACCATTTTTTGCCAAAATTCTGTGATCTCCGGGATACGAGACCCCCATCCAAAACTTCAATTATACTAGTATTTCCCGTGGAAATTTTATTGTTTTTAGATTTAACAATATTAATTAATTTAGACCGAAAAGAAAGTATCTAATAAGGAAGTGTCTCCTGATTCGTCATTGTCTACAACGCGGGTGATGTCCGAGCCGCCGGCTTCCATCTACCCGACCGCTGCTCCGCTCTCATCAGCAGCTGAAGAAGCGGCAGAGATCATAACTGTGGGAGAGAGACGGAAGCAGCAGATTCCACAAATTTCCATCGAAGCCGAGCAAAAGCCACCATCTATCGTCAATGGTAAATCTTTTCTTCATTGGTGGAAGAAATTAAAGTGGGAAGAAATTATTGAACTGTCATCTAACAACAAGTCTTTCAAAACGATGTTGGCTTTACTATTGTGCTAATTTGGCGAGCATAGACAACAAGGTTAAAGGACATTGCGCCAAAATTCACAATATTTTCAAAAATACGCTGATTTGCTTTACAGCAGCGCAACCATTTCTAATCAAATGAATCACCAACTGAACTTCGCAGATAACTTTTTTTTCGACATGTGAGTTGTGTTTGCGTCTTTTAAGTATGAAAAATGCGGGCCAAGGAGTTTTAAATTTCCCGCGCGAATTCTCTTGTGCTACAAAGTTTACCTTGTTTATTGTTGTCTACTCTCGAACTTTAATTGATCGTTTTCGTCTAGCTTATAGATAGATTGCCCGACAGATATCATATAAGGACTACCAATTTCTTTAAATTTATCTATGTCCTCTTTTCGATAGCTAAAAGTCTAACAATTACAGCATTTAGAGGAATCTTTTGCAGCAATTACTATCGTTTTTTTTTATTAATTTTCTGTCTATTTCTTTTAGATGAAACGCAGTTTTTGTAAATAATATGACATTTTGAAAGAAATATTATAAATTCAAACTTCCAGTTTCGCGCCATTATCCTGACCTTGCTGTGATTGCCCCGTCCAGGGACAAGCTGATGTGCGCATCCGGCGAGTCCGAACTGTTGACTGAACAGCAGCTGCTAGAGTACTACAAGAATGAACAGTTTGAGTTTGTGGACGATTTTACGGACATTTTTATTCAGGTTTTTGGAAAATTATTATTTATCTTAAAGATACCTTTAAAAAAACATCTTTTAGCGTGAGCTTGAGCCTCGTAATTCACTGTACGAGCTGTTGACTGCCTACAAAGAGGCATGCGAGAACGTACAAAGTGCCAACGATTTGAAGTCGACAACGGTGGAAGAGCTGCGCACTGTGAACAATGAAATCTGGACTGTCAGCGAACAAACAGTCACACGTCAGGTTAAAATTATTTTCATTTTTATATACTTTGCAATATCTTACATTAATATTGCATTTTCTTAGCCATCCCAGGGATCAACAAACTATAAATTTCTGACAAATAAGGACTTGTATTCTAAAGCTCCATTATAACGATCAATTTATTCTGTAAATTTTGCCAATTAAAATACTTATAACGAGAAGCCCTATGATTTGCCCTTCTCACTCAGAATCAGAACATTAAAGCCAAAAAATTACTGCCCCGCATATTTTTTTAAAATCTCAAAAATAACCAAATTTTTCAAATATATAAAAAAAAGATCAAGTTTGATTCTTATTAACCTTCCTATTTGTCCTTTGGCAAATTTTCAGGGGAAATGCGGTTGTGAGCGAAGTGCCAGCGGTCAGTCTACGTATCAGTCTGCGCAGTTGCATCCGGACCGGCTTCTGGTGCTGGGCAAGGCACTGAACACATTGAGCGAATGTGAATTGGACGCGGGAGGCTTTTGCGGCGAGGTGCGTGCCCGCGCGCTTGCACTGCAGATCCAGTGGCGTGTTGTCGAAGTGTGCAATCAGTTCTTTGCCGAACATCAGCTTCACGCTGGCTCGCAACCGTTGCGTAAGTTTATCCGTTGCGTAAATTTATGTCACAGGACAGTTAAAGTTCAAACTTTTAAGTCAGTATTACCAACTTAAATATAATTGGCAGGAAAAGGCCATGTAACTTATTCAATATGATTTAGTCGAATACCAAAATTACATCATTGCGCTTATGTATTTTTTTATGCTAATACCTCATCAGAAGGTTAGTATCGTTAACAAATTCTTATTGATGTTATTTTTTTGTATTCCGACAGTTTATGATTTTTACAATCTCTGTTAAGAGGTTTCGTAAGAACTTTTTGAAAATATCATTTAACTTTTAAGAAAATTACATTAATTCACATTTTATAATTAATTATTCTGAAAATTTTTAGTTCTTTCCACTTCTTTGTCTCCGTCAAAGCCGTTCAAACGTATGTTGCGAGGATCGCTGTCCGATCTGTTCTACTTTTTGCGCTACCCCATGCTGCCGAACCGTTTTCGCGATTCCTTGATTGGCTGGACAACTGAAATGGTTAGAATCTTGAAAAATTTATCGGGCCATGGGGCTTCGCTAATGGTTGTAGTTGGATTTTGGATTTAGATTAACTCGTAACCCTTCGCAAATTAAAAATTTTTCATCACCAAAAAATGGTGTTAGCTTCTCGAACTGATGCTGTTATATACTATTTTCTCCGGTGTACAAAATAGGTATTGACTATTAATTAGTATTTGAGTTAATTTAGATGTTCTGACCAAAAGACATATTCTCATAGAGTAATTTTTTCTTACCTTTTTGAGTTTCGAAGCCAGGTTTTTTTTTATAATTTTTTATTAGAAGCCCCTAGATTCGATACAATTCTATTTATATCTATATCTCCTATCTCGTCAAGAAAATTTCAAACATTAGGGTTCTGTTCTACTGAAGGCATGCACTGGGGATGATCAATGCTTTCTGCTGTGCCACCTTCTCCGTTTGCCTTCTCCCATCGGCCAATGGGGCGCCCAACTAGTTCAGACCTTTGTCACTGTTCCGTCGCTTGAACCTCGTTGCGCAATGGACAATTTTGTTGCGCTGCTTAGTATGCTTATGCAACCAATTCGGTTAGCGATTTAAACTTTAAAGGCCGAATAATGCTTTACTTTCTGCTTACAATTAGGTTTATATATAGAAATATACCATTGTATACAAACCCTAAAATATTATAGGTTATTCCTCATGTTTTCGCTTTCCTGGTGAGTGAATCTTCAATCTTCCCACAATAAAAACTAGTTTAGCTATTAGCAATAGGGAATAAAAATTGTGGGAATTGCTGTTTAGGTTTATAGCTTGGTATTCAAAACCTAAAATACTATACCAAATCATCGATTTTTGTATTTGGGTATTCCTCTCTTTCTCTCTAGCAATAATATGTAAAATATCGTGAGATATCGAATAATAATACTTTATTTTTTGCTTACAATTAGGTTTATATATAGAAATATACCAGTGTATTAGTTTAGCCATTAGCAATACGGAATAAAAATTGTGGGAATTGCTGTTTTAGGTTTATAGCTTGGTATGCAAAACCTAAAACATTATACCAAGGCATCAATTTCGATTGATTTCTGGTTTCATCAACCCAAACTCCTCAATAAAAACTAGTCTAGCAATAAAATTAGAAGGTACTATTGCTGTTTAGGTTTATAGCTTGGTATGCAAAACCTAAAACATTATACCAAGGCATCAATTTTCGATTGAATTTTGGTTTCATCAACCCAAACTCCTCAATAAAAACTAGTCTAGCAATAAAATTAGAAGGTACTATTGCTGTTTAGGTTT